>JAQGAS010002417.1:0-10614 GCA_034686365.1 Pachymerium ferrugineum
GTTGGTTTACATCACGTGATGGAATGTTTTCCTTTTAAACTAAATTACGGTTCAAAATTAAGAAATTTAAGTATTGCATACGTAATTAGACGATTACAATCTTAATGTTTAGACCATTTCAATCTTTTATTTAAACCCAACTTGTCTTAGGGGTTGAGTGTCCCTTTAAGGAGTTCATATAACCCAAAAGTTTGAAAATTGTTTTTTACAATTTTTTTTTTCAGAATCGGATGTGACCATTGAAGTAAAATTGCTTAATAACAGTTTTGTTACCATTTTGGAAAACACAACTGGCAATTTTTTGTTATGTTCAGCTAACGGATACAGACAAGATTATCAATGGGCCAAACAAGATTACTGGGGTCATATATATCCCATTAACCATACTAATAACACCCGTTTCGATATAAAGAGAGCCTCTATTTTAGATGAAGAACGATACATATGTCAAGCAAAATCTTTGGGTCAAAAACAGTGGGTTTCATCCAATCAAGTATACGTCAAAGTAATTCCAGGTGGCCATTAGGATTTAATATCAAGGTTTTCAGAAAAATTACAGTTTTAATTTTTTTTGTTTTTTAAATATTTGCAGTTTCTCCACTAGTTCGAGTACTGAACAATTCAATGTTACTAATTCCTATGAATACTAATAATGCTCGTTTGGTTTGCGAAACAGAAGTATCAGCCCTAGAATATCGTTGGGTAAAACGTATGTGGTGGAATCAAAGAGTTCCGTTACCAAATAGTAATAGCCTTCAACTTAATTTTTCCACTATTTCTTTTGATATTGCTGGTCATTACGCTTGCCAAGTTAGCGTGATTACCACATACGGAAGAGTTAGATGGTTGAATTCTTCGTATGTTGAAGTTCGTGGTAAGTTCCTTTTATTGATTACAAGTAATTTTCTAATTAATTCATTTTTTTCCAGTTGTATATGACAGTAATGCGGGCTACATCATGTTTCAATCAACTTTTTTGATTTTTATGAATGTTTTTTTCTTGGTGTTAAAGGAAATCGTTATTTAAAGATTAAAATTATTTAATGGATAGGTCAGGACTTCTTTTTCTAATAAAGCTAGTTACAATTTGGTGGATTATATCACCTATGATTTCAAACCCATGGCTATAGTCAAATTTTTAACTTGTAACCTTGTTCATTAGGAAAATCAACTAAACATGGTATTAAAATTTTTTTTGGCTTATTTCTAATCTAAACAGAATATCCTAGTCCTAGCATCCTAGCATAATAATAAAAGCAAATACGTATCATACCGTCAGTTATTATTTTGTGCTTCAATGTGCCATCCTGCAGATTGCACTTCCATTGAATTTCGTTACTGTTGTATTCATTTCTATTCTTCTACTGCCTTTTACAATAAAGCAACCATTTCCAACCCTCTAGGGTGTACTGAAATACCTCATGCATAAACTCTTTAAAATTTTGAATGCCCAAGCTCATAAAATAATAATTTTTATCACCTAATATATTTTCAACTTTCAAATTATCGTTACACTTATTTAAAGGGGGGCTCTCATTAAAATATTAATATTGGGGGTGAAAGATGGTATAATGTACTACCTTTTCTTCCATTGCACCTACATCCATTTTTTACAATTTAATCCCAAAGTTGCGTAGCTAAATTCCGGGTTTTAACAATTCCCAAATCTGAGCATGACGTGTTATGCGACGCTATAACACTGCATTGTTATAATTGGGGCAACTATACCGTCGTATAACACGTCATCACAAAATCTGGGAATTGCTAAAACGCGAAATTCAGACTCGTAACTTTGGGATTAAAGTTTCAAAAGTTTAGAATTAAAATTATAAAATGTTTAGTAATAGATGTTGAGTAATAGATAGTATTGTAGTTTGCACATTGTACAAGATGCAAATTTCCCTGAGGTAAAGAAAAAAATATTATTTAATAAAAATGAGGTAGAATTACACGCACTCCAATAACACCACCTTTCAAATTCCACCGACACCATGCAAATCCCATTGTTATTTGTAAACATTCGTGCAACATCCAGCTGCTTCTAAATTCAATTTATGCTCAATGAAATTTCCTTCCGCATACTTTCTCTTAAAAATAAACGACTCGCCAGCTAAACCAAAGTTCTAGTTATATCATTCCGTGAAACATGTTTACAACAAGTGTTCTTCTTATTCTAAGTCTGGTGGCTACCTCCTACCAAGATGAACTCGAGGTGAAATAACCATCGTTACTACAATAACCCAAAATATTTACTAACAAACCCAGTACAATTTTAGGATTGCTTTAAAGACATGGCCCTATTCAAGACAAGTGAAAAGCATATGGAAAGGTTTGCCCCATTGGAAGAACAGTGCAAAAAAGATGGCGTAATTTATATTGCTTTACTTTGGTTAAAATTAACTCTTATAAATATATTTTATTATAAATAATATTTATTCCGTAGCAAAAAGACTTTGCTAAAGAATGTGCCATGAAAAAGGTACAGGTAATCTTACAGAGTTAAGAACAAATATAACATGTTTCATTTGTCTACAGGTGAACAACGCGTATAAAGAATGCAAATCGGAAAATAAAGAGGTGAACATATTTTAACCTTTCAAACAAAATAATTTATAAATTACTTTTATTGTAGGCTACATCAACTGAAGCATTTGTCTGTGCTTGTAAGAAATTAAATGTGGTAAGTGTCTGTGGTAAATGACATGTCTAGAAAACTATTTAACAATATTTAAGGAGCCACCATCAAAAGAAGAATTATCATTTGAAAATTACAAAAAAGTGAAGATGGAAATTGTTTTAGAAAGCGTAAGCTAAGACCATTTAAGTTGGTAAGTTTTGTCTTATTTCGTGTATTTTCAGAAAGCAAAATATGTGGAAGAGACAATTGATAGTTGTAAGGACGATAAGGTAAGTGTCAAATTCTAATGGAAATAACTCCTTTACAATTTGACATGTTGCAGGATTTTCACAAGTGCTCGTTCGATAAATTAGGAGAGGTAAGATTTTAGGCGAATTTATCCCTAAATAGTTAATTAATTTCTTTTGCTTATCAGAAATGCGAGGATGTTAAGTTTTATAATGATATGGTAAACATGCATCAAGAAAAAGAATAATTTGATAAAAATATGTATTGCATGAAAATTCAGGAATAAATTGCTTATATGCAAAAAATACCATCATCAATTATTTATCCAGTTCTAATCTTATAAAATTTACATGTGAGGAATGTTACGCAAAATTTACTTCGTGATTAAAAAAACCTTTGTGAGATGTACCTAACTATGCAATTTTGATTCTCGTGCATTTCCTTTAAGGCGTATCAATACACATCCGCGAAAAACTCTGAAGTTGAAACTCAAATAAAAGTTTCTTTTATCTTTTTTTTTTTTTTTTTTTTGTAAAATTAGGACAATGGGATAAATCGTAAGACGTTACCCCATTTTTTTTAATGATCTGTTGAATGAAAATTTGCAGGATACGCGTTGCACTCAGTTTTCTAGTAAAACATCTACCACTACAAGCTTCCATTATACAATTTTATCAAGCAGAATAATTTAGATTTGGAATGTAAGCGCAATTCCTTTAACATAACGATTTCCGTCAAAGTTGGCTGAAGCTTTTAAGACGTGTAAGGCGGAAAACTCAACAACGTAAGCTTACTCTTTAACCAAATTGATTTTAAAAATTGTTGATTATCATAAACTGTCTTAATTTTGATAAATTAAAAATATTTATTGACTCCAGTTTTAATTAAAATTATAAAATATTTAGTATTAGATAATACTAGGAGGAACCCGTGGAAAATCCACGAATCATGTGCAAATGTTGAGGTTCATCTCATCCGTATTCAGGTCTACTATCATCCCTTACCACTTTTTAATATTCAAACTCAATGCCCTTACTACTTTTTAACACTCACAGCCACATCCTTCCCCTACCACTTTTCAATACTCTCACCCAATCCTTTCCCACACCACTTTTCAACACTCTTACCCACACCACATTGCACATTGCAGATTGTACTAGATGCAAATTTCCCTCAGGTAAAGGAAAAAATATTATTTAAAAAAAAGAGTTACACGCACTCCAATAACATCACCTTTCAAATTCCACATACACCATACAAATCAAATTGTTATTTGTAAACATTCGTGCAACATCCAGCTGGGAAATTCAAGATGCTTCTAAATTCAATCTACACTCAATGAAATTTCCTTCCGCTTACTTTCTCTTAAAAAAATAAAAAGACTCGCCAGTTAAACCAAAGTTTTAGTTATCATTCCGTGAAACATGTCTACAACAAGTGCTCTTCTTATTCTGTGTCTGGTATCTAGCTCCTACCAAGATGAATTGGAGGTGAAATAACCATTGTTACTATAACCCATTGTTACTAACAAACCCAGCACAATTTTAGAATTGCTTTAATGATACGGCCCTAATGAAGACGTATGAAAAGCATCTCGAAAGGTTTGCCCCATTGGAAGAACAGTGCAAAAAAGATGCCGTAATTTATATTTCCTTACCTGCATTAAAATTAACTTTTAGAAATAATATTTATTCCGTAGCAAGAAGACCCTGATGAATGTGAATGGAAAAAGGTACTAATAATGTTCCAGAGTTAAGAATGAACATTACATGGCGATTCATTTTGTCTACAGTTATCGTCTATACTTGACGCGCATAAAGAATGCAAATCGGAAAATAAGGAGGTGAACATTTTTTAATTTTTTATAATCATAATGATTTATGAACTACACCTATTGCAGGCTACAACAGTTGAAACGGATATCTGCATTTGTAAGAAGTTAAAAGTGGTAAGTGTCTACCAAGGAATAGAAAGAATATTATTTAACAATGTTTTACAATATTTAAGGAGGTACCATCAAAAGAAGAATTGTCATTTGAAAACTTCAAAAAAGAAAGGATGGAAATTGTTTTAAAAAGCGTAAGCTAAGCCTATTTAAGTTGGTACGCTTTAACTTATTTCGTGTATTTTCAGAAAGCAAAATATGTGGAAGAGACACTTGATAGTTGTAAGGACGCGAAGGTAAGAATCAAATTCTCATGGAAATAACTCCTTTACCAATTTGACATGTTGTAGGATTATTACAGGTGCACAATGGATAAATTAGAAGAGGTAAGATTATAGGCGAGTTTATCACTAAATAGTTAGCTAACTGTCTTTTGCTTATCAGAAATGCGAGGATGTTAAGATGGAGAAAGAGAGTCGTGAAGAAGAATAATCTGATAAGAATATGTATTGTATTCCTGAATATAACTTCAGGAATAAATTGCTTATATGCAAAAAATACATCATGAATTATTTATCCAGTTCTAATCTTATAATAAAGTTTACATGTGAGAAATGTTATGCAAAATTTACTTCGTGATAAAAATAAACCTTTGAGAAATGTACCTAACTATGCAATTTTGATTCTCGTGCATTTCCTTTACGGCGAATCAATTCACATCCGGAAACCCTGAAGTTATTTGAAACTCAAATGAAAGTCTTATTTTTATCTTTTTTTTCTTTTAATTTTCCTTAACTTGATTATGCAAAATTAGACAATGGGGTGAAACCAAAGACGTTACCCCACAAATTTTAATGTTCTAATGAACGGAAGTGAGAAATTTGCAAGACATGCGTTGCACTCAGTAAAACATCTACCACTACTACAAGCTTCAATTATACAACTTTATCGAGTTAATGTCCAATGTTTTAGAATTCACCATCTCCAGTGGAAGCAGCCATGTCGAAGGTCGTGCCCCCTTTAACAGTTCCGATTATCATTATTTTGTATTAGTAATTCCGTCACCAGTCGCTTGCTCGGCGCCAGTGATCACATCCTTCTATTGTTTAAACGTGACACAGGTTCATTACGCAAAAATCACACATAAAAAAACAGCTGATACATTATTATAAAATCAATGCAATAATGCTTTAGTACTAAAGAAAAAGTAATTCAGATTTGGTTGCAAAGCGCACTTCCTTTAACATAATCAATGTTTGAGTCACATCCGGAAAGCTTTTATTACTCTGTGTAACGCAATGGAAACAACTTCAATGTCTCTAATTTTGTATCTTGTTTTTTTAAGTTTCATTAATTTGACCATTCAGAAACAAGACACTGGGGTGAAACTTAATAGTATTCATCTTGCATTTTAAATTTATTGTATGTTTGTATATATTTTAGGAATGTTTTGTCAAAGGAGCCTTGTTTAAGGTACGGAAATAATGTACAGTCAAACCTGTTTATACTGGCCTACGTTATACTGGCGACCTGTATATAATGGCTATAAGTTGCAAAGGCCCGACCCTTCCCCGTTGCCGGCAATGCGGGGACTGCGGCGGCCGATCCCGGGCAAAGAGGGCACCGTCCGTCCGTTCGGAGGGGACGGGAGACGGCGTGGAAACCCACGTACATGCTTCGCCTGGTCGAGGAAAACGTGTACTAATTACTAGGCCTATAGAGTCCATTCACTATAGTGGCCGCTTTTCCTGTCGCCCTTTCGTAGCCACTATAGACAGGTTGGTTGGACTGTAATAAATACAGAAAAAAACTGAGCCTAAATTATTACAGGTAATGGGCAAGCAAATGGATACGTTTTCCTCAGTTTATAAGAAATGCGAAGAAGAAAACGTAAGTAAATCATTACAAAAGAAAAGTTAAGTTCTAAATCAGAGTTTCGACAATGTCTTAGGTGAATGTTCTCTGATAATAAACTTAAAACTTTTACCAAAAAAAAAAAGTTACAAATTTCTTTTTTAAAAAAAATCACGTTTTTAGCACTTCGATCCTTATGAGTGTACAATTCAAAAGGTATTTCAAATTATAAATTTTAAATTTAAACTCTAACCCGATTTCCGTCAAAGTTGGCTGAAGCTTTTAAGACGTGTAAAGCAGAAAACAACAACGTAAGCTCACTCTTTATCCAAATTGATTTTACTTATACAATTTTACTCGTTAGGCTTCGAAGCAAGAAAATTACGTTTGTGCCTGCAAGAAACTAGGAGTCGTAAGTGACTTGATGTTTTAGTAACTTTTGATTTATTCTTTGTTCTAGAAACCACCGTCAGAAGAGTCAATGACTTTCCAGCATTGCAGAAAAGAACTGCTTAAAATAACATTGGATAATGTACAAATTTTACTAAATATTAAATATCTCTTAATTATTATGTGTCTTTTTGTAGCGTAAATATGACGTTGCTAGAACAATGGATACTTGTAAACATGATCCTGATTTTTCATGTTGCACAATAAGAAAATTAGCTGAAGGAGTAAGTTAATTGTATAATAATTGTCCAAATCTATATTTTTCGTTTTACAGCCTTGCAAAAAACTTCAATCATTCTACTATTACGCAAAAAAATGGGAGGAAGATTTTCAATAAAGTGTAATAAAATTTTGAACTAATTAAATAAATTATTAAACTTAATAATGTGCATTTTATGACTACAATAAACAAAAAAGAGTCACTCTTTGTTTTTACAGTTTAGTTCTATCACACACAAAAAATCTACTGACTAACCCAAATTCCACTTTACGAATCATCTTGCATATATAAATTGATTTCGGATGTATATGTAAGCAAATTAACCGGTCACAGCCGCTATAAAAGTTCATCCGTGGAGCCACATTTCCTCCACTTTGAAAACATGATCAGAGCAGCGTGTCTAACGTTCTCTTTTCTCATAGTGGTTGCTACAGCATCTAAACCTGAGGTAATAAGCATGACCGACGGGCCTTTGCCTCGGCGCTCTGCCGGGCCCGCTGCTTCCCGGCTCGGCGTGGGCTTCCACGCCGTCTCCCGTCCCCGCCGAACGGAGGGACGGTGCCCTCTTTGCCCGGGATCGGCCGCCGCAGTCCCCGCCCTGCCGGCAACGGGGGAAGGGTCGGGCCTTACGTACCAAAACAATTTTGAATTTGTAATAATAACAACGTCTTTTCTAGTCATGTTTTGATAGGGACAAGATGAAGGAGGTAATCTTGTAAGCGTATCCTTAACTAAACTTATTTCAAAAAATTACATTTTGAAATTAAAGACACTTAAAGAATACCACGAAAAAACATTTGCCTTAGTAGAGGAAACGTGCAGCAAAGGAAATGGATCTTTAGTAAGCCTTGAACAAATGAAAATAATTTAATGTGTTACATGATTTATTAATTTCTTACAGAGTGCAGCTAACCTTAAAAAGTGTGCCAAATCTAAGGTAAAGAATTAGCAGAAAATATTTAAAGAAATTTACACATTTCACATATTCAGCTGAGGGCGGCCTTTGTTGATTGTGAAAAAGAGAAAGCTGTAAGATCACTAATATTAAAGGGGGTGTCTCACTAAAAATATAAATATTGGGGATGAAAGACGGTGAAAAGTTCTACCTTTTCTTCCATTGCACCTACATCCGCGAGAGCTTCCATATTTTACAATTTAATCCCAAAGTTATGTGGCTAAATTTCGGGTTTTAGCAGTTCCCAAATCTGAGCATGACGTGTTATGCGACGCTGTAACCCAGCATTGTTAAAAAATGGAAGCTCTCACGGATGTAGGTGCAATGGAAGAAAAGGTAGAACTTTTTAGCATCTATCATACCCAATAATTATATTTTTAGTGAGACACCCCCTTTAAACTATATAAAATATTTGTAATGAATTGATTTTCAATATAGGAAAACCAAAACTTTCACAAATGTGTAGTAAACAAAGTGGCCATAGTTAAGTCAATTAAAATGTTTGTAAAAATTCTGTTCTGTATCCCCACATTTTACTATTTCGTAGGATATGTCAAAACTATATACTTTTGATGACTACAAGAAGACAATATTGAAAATTACCAAACAAGATGTAGGTGATGTAGGTGACTAAATGGTTTTAAGTAAATAGATTTCTCCTCTATCTAATTTAGCTACAAACAAATGTTGCTACTGCTTTAGACGCCTGTAAAACAGATACTGTAAGTTTTCTTCAGCAATCTTATGTTTAAAGTGAAACACTAACAACGATTTACAGGATTTGTTCGAGTGCGGTTTAAGAGAACTAGTTAAAGGGGTAAGTCTTATCAGCCAATGAAATTTCAATTACATTTAATGTTTTAATTTTTGTCAGCCATGTCCAGGACTTAAACCGCTATTAGACCGGTTGGAGCAAGGGCCAAAGAAAAAAAAGACGGCATAAATAATTGAAGGAGACAATAAATTGAAAATAAAATTGTGAATTGCAGCAGTCTGAGTTTTCTTTAATTTTTCATTAACTTTCTTCTTCATCCACTGACTAAAACGCTTGCTAGAAGTTTCCCTTTAGTTCTAACCCAAAATTTACTGACTAATCAAAAGTCCACGTTACAAATCATCGTTCATTTTTGCTTAATACGAGGTTCGCCCCTCGCCGAGAGTCAACCTCCGTCCTGCCGGGGAGGTCGGCATCGGCGTCGGCCGGCACCGTCGAAACGCCGGGCGTGTGCAACACGCCGCGGCGCCGATCCCGGGCAAAGGGGCAACCGTCCGTCCGTTCGGCGGGGACGGGAGACAGCGCGGAAGCCCATGCCGAGCCGGGAAGCAGCGGGTCCGGCAGGGCGCCGAGGCAGAGGCCCGTCGTTAATGCGCCTCTTAAGATTTGTCAACTGACTTTACACATCTGTACCAAGACATGTGATCTATAGTAGTTCAGACACTCTACTTGTACTTTCAAATCTACAATAACATTTCCATATGAACACGAATATGAAAATGACCAATTCGGATTCATTTCAATACTTTTTGCAATCATTCGTAAAACTTGTCGATTTCATCTGTTTCTAAAGTTTAACAGGCAAATAAGCAGTCACATAATTAACAGAAAAACGCTGCTAGAAGTTTCCCTCTAGTTCTAAAGCCAAAATCTACTGACTAATCAAAAGTCCACATTATAAATCATCTTTCATTTTTGCTTAATATTTATTTAATAAAAAATTGATTTCGGATGTTATCTAACCTATCACAGCCACTATAAAAGTTTACCCCAGAACCACATTTCCTCCACATTGAAAACATGATTACAGCTGCGTGTTTAACGTTCTCTTTACTCATAGTGGTTGCTGCAACACCTAATCCTGAAGTAATACATACCAAAACAGTTTTATATTTGTAATAATAACAACATCTTTTCCAGTCATGTGGCGACACTAGGGACTCAGTGGCGGTAATCTTTTAATTCATATCCGTAACAAATCTCATTTCAAAGAATTCAAGATCCTTACAGACTACCACGAAAAAATATTTGACTTAGTACAGGAAACGTGCAGGAAAGAAAATGCATCTTTAGTAAGCCTTGAACAAATGAAAAAATGCAGTGTTATATGATTTATTAATTCATACAGAGTAAAGCTGACGTTGGAAGGTGTGCCAATTCCAAAGTAAAGAATTAACAAAAAAATTTTTAAAACAAATTTACATTTTTCACATTTTCAGCTGAAGGCGGCCTCAGCTGATTGTGAAGAGGCAGCAACAGCTGTAAGACCAATAATCTTAAAATATAAAAAATGTTTGTAATGAATTGATTTCCAATACAGGAAAACCAAACATTTGTGAAATGTCTAATTAACAAAGTGGCCATAGTTAAGTCAATTAAAGTGTTTTGT
>JAQGAS010002418.1:0-10603 GCA_034686365.1 Pachymerium ferrugineum
TTAGATCACGTGATGGATTGTTTTGGTTTCAAACTAAATTACTGTTCAAAATTAAAAAATTTAAGTATTGCCTACGTATTTAGACGATTGCAATTTTTTTATTTGGGTTGAGTGTCCCTTTAAAACGACACAAGAACGGTAATTCAAATTGTTCAATGCCCGATCTTTTGGGCCTACTCTCTAGTGCACGAGTGATTGTCCTTGTATGGATAATGTTTAAAAGGACACTAGCAGTTTACACATTGAAGTTGAATCATTTCTATTGGCTTAAGTATTTTTATGAAGTTTTAGCATAGACCAGATGAAAATAGAGTTTAACCCCTGCCCAGTTCTATGTATTTATTATTACCGTAATATATTTCCATCATTGGTAAAATAAAAAACAAATCTGGAGTTTTCAATCTAAGTTTTGAATGACATTTTCCCTAAAGCCAATATTAGAATTAAAAATTATGTCTTAGGTAAATGTAGAGTTTCTTACTTGGATGATATAATAAGCATTTTTCACAAAACGTGGATTTTGCCATAAAAACAAAAAATGATTAACAGTTTACAACGATCGATGCAAATTTGCTTGTCAACTTTTGTAATAAAGTTTGAAAAATGACGGTTGCCTATCCCATTTGAGTTAATTATAAATTTAAGACTGCAATCAATTATTCCACAATTATTCCACAATTTATATGAATGTTATTGATAGGAAGAATATTTTGAATTTTTTAAATTCAACAGTAATTAATAAAATAGATTTTTGTTTTTTTTTTCCTGATGTAGTTGTTAAAGCCGCCACCCGACGGCGCTAATACGTAAGAAAACTACCCGGATGTCATGATGGCCGTCTTGTTTTCATCACGAGGAATTTCTTTCGACTACTATTGACTTCACAACAGGAAAAATATGTTTCACGAGCAGTAACTTAGCCCCCAAAATGACAGTCATCCAAAGGTAAGGTAAAAATTCTTTATACAGAAGTTCTTAGTTTAATAGAAACCGACTAAATCTTTCTACACTAGACTTTTTTAAAAAGACGGTACTTAGTAATTTGAATTGCAAGTGTGGCTGTTTAGGTGTTTGGGGTCTTAGTATGACAGTAAATCGTTTATAGTATCTGGTATTTGGAATTCCACCTGTCTAAAATTATTACACGTAAAGTGAATGTAATTATATTTTTTGAATAATTTTATTAACATTTGCGGTTGTTTTAAAATGAATTTCGGATAAACAAGTGAAATGGGTTGATCATGTCTTCCACCTGAATTTTTGAGTGCAATGAAGGGTTTAGTACCTTATAGCTGTAATACAACTGGGCACTGTTAGAAACTTTTTGTAGCTGTTAGAGAAAAATGAACCTAATTTTCAGTAACAGGTTTGATACTGGAAAATAATTGGTAATTGATAAGAAAAACGTTATTTTACTCAATTGTTGTATTGACCGCCATCTGGGGGAGACATTTTAAAAATTTTTTTGAAATATGATGGCCATTCAAACTGGGGTAGGAAATTTACGCGCAGTTGCACAACTAATAATTAGTTGAATTTTTTTTTCATAATTTTTAATATCTTTTAATTAATAATAATAAATAATACGTCCAGTTAGTCGCATGTGAAAATCAATAGTTAATTTGAATAAAAAAATAATACATCCCCGAATAGCAAAAATTCAATTGTGTAATAAATAATACAAAAGGTCTTGCAATAATTTATATAAGTTTTGCCTTTTTAAAAAAGTTTTACCATAAATTATTCATCTTTCATATAACTTTGCAACTGGTATTTTATTCATACAACATTTCATGTATATAATTAGTAACCATATTTTTTCTTCTCTATTTCTGTTTACTTTAGAGCAAAATTATTGCAAATCAGATTCATAACATTGGAACAGTTGAGTGAAAAGTTTAGTTGGCAAATCAGTACGAGAATGCTCGTGTAGGGACTTAAACTAGCACATGAGGGCTCCCCTGTTTGAACTAGGGCTGCGCCAAAGGGTCAAAACCTTCTCAAACTTGAGATTTACTGAGGTTTGCAGCCCCAAATTAAAATTAGTAATATTATCCAATCAGGGGTGACATGGGCATTAGTATTTGTGTTTTGATTAAAATTTTAGTGAGACTTTATTGTTAATAATGTGAAAATTGATAATGAATGAAACTACAATGTGAAGACTACAGTTTGCTCAAATGAAACACAATTTGCAGTTAGATAAGTCGAACATTGTGCTAAATGCAACGTACACAGATTTTAATATTGTTAAACCATTTTTCGTTGCTTAATAAAAAACATCGTGTCATTTAACAAAGATAAAATAGATACATTGGATCCAAGATCACACAGAAATTTAACAAAGGGAAAATCATAATTTTCTTTGATCAACTCTCTTTGGTTGCCTGCGAGTGTCACACGCAGACTCGTCCCTGATTTATCCGCAACAGATTCGTTATCGATTTCAAGATAATAGATTAAATCATCAAACGGACTTTGGCAATTACATTCACCTTTTAAGTCCGTCTCAAGTAAGATTGATAAGTAACGAGATCGAGTTTCAACCGCAGAAGTAGTTTTGTTGCAGTAAGTTAGGGTTATCCAAAAAGGGAAGGCTGAGAAAATAAGGGGGGAATTAGCTAATTGATGCGAGTGGACTGTGAGATATTTACTTACGAGCAGTTTATTTCTTTTTGTAATTTTTCTTCACACTTGAGCATTTCCGTCTTCTTCACACAAAGATTTGTCGGTCTTCTTTTCCGTTCAATCTGAAAGTTACAAAGAATATAGCAAAGACAAATCCTGAATGATTTCAAGCTGAACAGAAGCTGGGTCGTATTATTTTTACTTCATGTATTCTAAATCTTAAAATATGTGCTGATGGAAAAATAGAACATTTTGGTACCGGAACACATCCCCAGCAGTTGTTGGGAATACCTATTACAAATAAAACTATTAAACGAGATAAGAAAATAGTTCCATTATCTCTTACACTCATGTAATTTTTATATTTATACTAATGTATATAATGTTTCATGGGTGTCTAATGTGTTTTTAATGTTTAAAAACATTAAACTAGTTTCTTTGAATAATGAAAAGGTTTATTTCACATACTTCTTCAAATCCACCATTTTATCTTTTTTCCACAAATCTTAATTCGATGTTCTTCTAATACTCTTTGAACGTCAATGTCATTTTCACAATTTTGTATTTCTAGTTTTTTGCACACCCCCTTCATACAATTTGGTAGTGGTAACTTCGAAGAGTGTTCCCTATAGGCCGGACATTTTAGAACCCTAAAAAAATACTACTAATAATAATAATAATTAAAGAAAAAAATGAGAACTTGCTTGCACCATTCTAACAAGTGATTTTTAAAAACCAATTTTTCTAAACCATATTCGTTTTTAATCACATTCCCACATTCGTCTTTAACCCTTTGTGGTTCATCGCATGCGTAGATACTACCAATAAGTATAAGCTGATATTTGGACAATTTTGGTTGGGGGCGAGGTTTGTAACTCTCAACACGCAAACCCACCGCATTGCCGTAACTAGACCATTTTAATCTCGCAGACAGTGGAATATACAAAATGTATAATAGAGCCAGTACCAGGAAAAGCCAATTCATAGTTGCAAACTGAATTTCTCACCAAACGGTAGTAACTCTTTGATTTGAAAAGCTGTTGATGAAAATTTAAAATTGTATTTCGTTTCTATTATGAGAAAAAAATTTTGTGTGTAAATAATTGCTTAACCCTCAGTTTGAACTGTTTAGAACGACCAAATTGAGCGATATTTTTCAAAATTAATGGGAAATTTTTAGTGTCACAAAAAACAACTTTGAATTCATTTATGTTGTGTGTAAATTTTGTAGGATTATAAGTTTACTTAAGTAATACTTAACTGATATGTTGAAACTCGGAAGGCACAAGTGAAAATAAACAATTGAATGGTCGGTATTTTTATATAGAAATTTTGATGTCTGCAACACATCTGGGTTAAATTGAATTAAACAAAAAATATGAAAACTTTAGTTTCATATCATTCCAATTGATATTCTGGTTTGTTTTTTTTTTTTTTTTTTTTGTGAAAATGAATATCTAATCATCAAAGTAGGAAATATTTGAACTCCTATATCATGAAATTTCTTATCGAGGGCAATTCCTACATTTCATTTAAAGTTGTTTTAAAGAGTTTTTGGTCTTGACAATTTTATTTTAAACTGTTACGAATTAGTGTAGGGAAATTGATCACTGAATCATCGAACAGTGTAAAATTTTTCGAGGGTTTAAATTGTGACGTCATTATACGAAAAACTTAACTAGATGGAAATAATGAAAAAAAAAGTAGGAAAACGGGGTAGAGTGACCAGATATAGAAAGGCCTATAACGGGATAAACAAATATCGATATTTGTCAATACAAAACCGATTAAGTTTATCGATAATGTGATCGATATAACTTATTTTGAGGGAAAAAATAAAAAAATGAATGAAATGATTTATTCAGACATATTTGCCTGAAGCTAAAAAGCGGGACATTTGGGTGTCCCCAGACACACCTCTGGGGGACAGAGGGATTTTTTCTCAAAAGCGGGACGTCTGGTCACTCTCGTTCAACGTCGACTTGAACAGGGTGGGTTTAGCTTACATCGATTTAACAACCGTTTTAAGGGGTTACAAGAGACCGGGTCGGTTTAGGAGTTAAATAAACTTAATGTCGATTTAACTAGTCCCTTGTAACTTCGGTATAGACCCAAGTTACAAAAAGATTTTTAGACAATTTGAAAAGATTAAAAACTTAAAAAATGAAAAAGCACCTACAAGTTAGTATAAAGTGAAACGATGTTACTTACTGACAAACAAGAGTAGCGACCAATTTGATAATGGACTTTAAGTCAAATGAATCAAATAAATTCAAGGGCCTAATTGGACAACTTTCAATTAGTTTAGCATCTGGTACACATCTGTTTTTTTTTTTTCAATAGGACTAATTAAAATTGTATTGGCAATCACCCTAAAGTTTTTAATTTAAAAATTTAAAGGTCAACTAATATATAATTTTTTTTTACGTTATCTTGTAAAGAAAACAATTCTCTACAAGATGGCATAAATCGTTTTTTGAATTGCAAGTAGAAGAAAACACTTGAACATTATTAGAAAAAAAATAAAGAGAGCCAAAAAAAAAAAAAATTAAAAAAAAAAAATCGATAGAGTCAAATGAAAAAAGCATCTCTAATCGCAATTAGATTAGGAGGTATGAGCAAAGTTTTCAGTTTATTATGGATTCGGTTTCCAAACTTGAAAAGTTGAGAGTGAGCTTTTAGTACGAAATGCTGCCACTGGATGTAGAAGCGCCACTCTGGTTATGTTGGATACTGCTTAACATGAATTTCTCATCCGGCAAGTAAATAAATGATAAGAGATTTTAATTTTTATATTTATACTAATATTTGTATAATGTTTAATGGGTGTCTAAATGTGTTTTTAATGATTAAACTGGTTTCATTGAATAAGGAAAATGTTTAATTCACATACTTATACTTATTTAACTTCAGCACTTCTAGCTTTTTTGTTATCCCGTCGCGTACGGCCCTGGCAGCCGCTGGCGACGTTAAGCTTTCAATTGGGGGCGAGGTTTGTTACTCCCAACACGCGCAGACAGTGGATTAAACAAAATGGATAATAGAGCCAGTACCAGGAAAAGCCAATTCATAGTTGCAAACTGAATTTCTCAGTGAAAAGATGAGAACAGTTCTGAATCATTCAATATGTTACTTACTGACAAACAAGACTAGCGACCAATTTGATAAGGGACTTTAAGTCAAATGAATCAAATAAATTCAAGGGGCTTAATTAGGCAACTATCAATTAGTTTAGCATCTGGTACACATATGTTTTTTTTTTTAATAGGACTAATTAAAATTGTATTGGCAATCACCCTAAAGTTTTTAATTTAAAAATTTAAAGGTTAACTAATATATAATTTTTTCTTACGTCATCTTGTAAAGAAAACAATTCTCTACAAGATGGAATAAATCGTTTTTTGAACTGCAAGTAGAAGAAAACAGTTGAACATTTGTGGAAAAAGATGAAAAGAGCCGAAAAAAAATTAAATAGAGTCAAATGAAAAAATCACTTACAAGTTAATAAAAAAATGAGATGAGTACAGTCGTAATATTACAAATATAACGGTAACCTTTGGGGAACAGCGGGACATTTTTCTCAAAAGGGGGACTGTCCCGCCTAAATCGGGACGACTGGTCACCCTATTTATACATTTTTTTAGGAAATTTAAAAAAAAAAGAAAAATTAAGTTGGACCGTCACTTTATTTTATTATCCCAACAACAAAAAATTCAGGTTTAACTACAATAAATTTGAAATATTTAATTAATTGATTTACACTCATTTTTGAGCACTTTCTGAGCTTCGATTAACGCAACTTCATTGAAATGATGTTCAGTAAGACGCTGGTTTCCTAACGTTTCATTGAAATATTGGACAATCAAGTTTTTATCATAACAAGTTTGGCTCGCATGCCGATCCCCAACTTTCCTAAAATATAAACAGAAATTATAAATTAAAAAAAATTTTTTTTTTAAAAATATAAAATTTTTATAATAATTACCCACAAATGGCAGCAATATTTGCACGGGCCAGGACTAATTGCTGCTTGGCGTGTTGAATTATTCCCGTACAATTAGCAACAAATCTTTTAGCATCATCTGGAAGTTTCTTGAGAGTTTTTCTTTGACTTTCAACTCCGGAACAGATGAAACCTAAATTGAAATTGAAATTTTGATATTTTACATTACAAAATCCTGGAAAGTGACTATAGTTAGAAATGGAGTGAAGCATATAGAAGAAACTAAACAGAATCACAGAAAACAAATAAAATTGTTCACAATTTGAATCCTTAATAGTGACTTACCAAGGAGCAAAGCCCCAACCAAAGGAAGCAGAGTTTTCATTTTGACTGCTGTTGACTCAAATGAAAATAATATATATATAGGTTTTTCAATTATACTTAATATGAAACATCTGTTTATTGAGCAATGTTCAGTGGAGTTACTGGTCAAGTAATTTAAAAATTTAATTCATTTTCAATCATAATCCCTGGCTTTTTCCACCAGATGGCGCCCATCTAAATGTATTGACTAACAGAATTCTTAAAATGCCAAATTGTTTATTCAGTTTACAAAAAATTTCATTGCTGGTTGGTCTAGAATGATTAGAATAGATACGACCAAAATTGTTTTTCACCGTTTATGCATTGTCGTATGGTTTGTTAATGAATTTGAAAGTTAAAACTCAATACTCACTCGTATCAATTGGCATTAGTTTCCGGCGCTGTCACCACGTGCCGCATGTCACAATTTGTTGCTTCGAAACGAGGCTTGGCCGCCATTTTATCTGGTTGTGTGTTGCAGACTGACAAGCTGTGAACTATCCGTTGACTGAGAATTCCTATAAACAATTTGGAATTATGTCTAAAACTAATCTTTCAAATAATGTTTAAAGGATAGCAGTACTATATTATAAAAAGAAAAATAGATGCACGTCATAATTAATTCGGGAAATGTGATTAAACCTGACGAGAGGAATATTTTTGTTCGGCCATTACGTGAGTGAACTTTTTCTTCGGATGGTGTGAACGGAAAAGTTGTACGAACAATGCGAATTTCTGACTGAAACCTGTGTTTGAAAGGTTGTTATAAGGAAAGCAGTACATGAAATGTGTACGAGGAAATTCATTTGCGCGGCCATTACGTGAGTTAAATTTTGTTTTTTTTTTATTATTTTTGGTCTCTCATTTTAAATCCACACGCGTTCATTGCAGCTGTAAATCTTGCGAGAGGACTAATATTTTTTTTGTTGTTGTAAATGATGGACTGGGTGTGGGTTCTCAGATGTCGGTTTAGACCGGAATTCTGGAAGATTCTTTATCTCTTAAAAATGAATTCAGGGATGCATAGAAAACCTTAAAATTTTTAAATAAGGGAAATGGGAAATTATTTTTCGGAATCTGAAGGAAAACGTGTTTGCCAAAAGTTATTGATTCAGGTAGAAATTTATTGGTGGCCCTAAGAGTTCACAAAAATTGATCTAGATCACGTGATAAAATCTTTGTTTTTAACTGAATATTGGTTATAAATTAAAAAAATGAAGATATAAGTACATTAAAAGAGGATATTTTATTTAAAACTAGTTTCTCTCTAAGCTTGAGTGTCCATTTGGGTGATCATTACAATTGAAATACGAAAAGTAACGTGTAAAATACATTTAATGTACATAAAAGTCACACACAAAATACATTTAATGAAACACTTAAAACATACCAAATGTTACAATTAGAAACCAATATTATAACATTGTTAAAGTACACCTAAACTCGTACGGTACCAAAAATACAATGTTACACTTACAACACAATTTGTATGCGGGAATTCTGTTATCAGATGGTTTGTGACAGTTGAACAAGTAATATTACATTTGAAATGCACTGTTGTTAAAAATGACAAATATAGAATTTACTTTAGATATATAGGGTGAACTTTATGTTTAACAAAATCAATTAGAGATTTTGTATAAGCGAATAAGGCCAAAACTGAAATACCCAAAGTTATTGCAAATATATTGCCAATGTCGCAAAACAAGGCGACAAGATTATAAATCAACTCCTCTTTTATAATCTCGATCAAATTAGAGAGTGCAAATATACCTAAAACGTGAACCTCATACTTTATAGCACTTTCTTGCACATTGACCAGTTCTGGTTTATAAATATGTTGATGACAAGAAGTGAAGCAACTGCAATTCTTGTCAATTTCAAGAGCTGTTTTAGTGTAAATGTTGTACGTTTTCTTTGCCAATTCTGACGAGTTGCACAATGGGTAATGGTAGAATTCCATGAACGGCAATCTTTGAATTATGGTGAAATGTTAATGAAGTGTAACTCTTTCTGTGTATAAAATTACCTGCACTGTATTGATGAGTTCATTATACGTTGAAAACACGAATCTTTGCATAATTCCACATCAGTTGGCATCATGCAAGGTCGGTTGTCCGTGTTTAAGCGTTGTAACTACAGAAAATATTGTTCATTAAATGGCTGTATGAATTTCAGGTTTACCTCAGATATTCGAATGTTCAACGAGTTAAATACGGAATTTAAAATGTCCTGTCGACTTGGTAGAATTGAATACAGTTGTTTTCCATGTGGACGAACGTAAAACTTTTTCTAGTGTTATTGATAGACAGTAATAACTATTAGTGCATACCTGAAAGATTCCATCATTACACTTCGTATCAAAAATATCCTGAAAAGCCAAAACAATGCCTGAACTGGCTGCTGCGTATGCGAAAGGAACTGTAAAAAGTTGAATACTTAATTACGTCAAAATATACGTATTTCATAAAGTAAGTTTATTTAAGTTAGATAATTATTTACTTATATCGATCTCATAACAAGTTCCTGAATGCATTAGGGTTGTGTTCCATTGAAATTTGTCATTGAGGCCACCAGCCTGTTTAATAAAATTATTACGCAGCTTTTGTTTTTTGTCTTTTGGGCCACGATGTGCACCAACCTCGGTTAAGACTAAACCTGGTTAAAAATATGTGTATTATATATGCGGTATGAACCAGGTTTAGCATTAACGGTTGTTGGTACAATTGCACATATTTAGTTTGAAGTCGGTTATACCTTTGTTGCTTGTTCAGCTACAATGTTGTGCCAGTGTAATGAAAACAATTTCCACAATTCATCCAGTGATTTAACAGTATCCAAAACATCAAGAAAGTGAACATCACATGGATTTTTCTTTAACTCGGTTGCGATTATTTTTTTTTTCAGTGTCAATCTTCCTGTTTCTCCACATGTTATAAACTTGGGCAAATAGATTGTATCATTTTCTTTGACTTCTATTATATATCGTGTTGGAACTGACGAGTAATATTTAATCCTTTCTGATAATATGTAAATAGAAGTTGAGATTAATATTATATAGGCAATTACGTTGATAAAACGTCTGCACAAAGACTCGTTTTTCTCTGGTAGTTTGTAACTGTCTTTTGTTTTGCCAATTTCTTCTTCAATTTTACTTTCCAAAGTTGACTTTGTGACTTGCTTTGACGTTTTGATTTTTTGCATTACAACTTGTCCTAATTGGATAGTGGACAATAAAGACAACCCTAAGAACAGGCCTAAATTACCGCCAAAATCGGTTAATAATTTAGGTATATCGTATTCGTATTTTTCCTTCAACGTTTCCATCGCTTCGTTATGAAGTTTTGAACCCATGGTGATTGCGTTGCCATTTGTCTTCTCTTCAAGAATTCTTATTGTGTAATATTCCTGTTCGCAAGGTCGCTTACAACCACAAGCATTAGTAGAACTGAGAGTCGTGTATATAGGGTGTGTTTGTTTGTACGTATTAGTAGCTATTGTTTTGTTCTTAATAATGTTGCATTCAGGAAATCCAACATCGCGTTTCATGTAGGGAAACCTGCAGAAACTATTAAAAATATCCAGTCTGTAATTTAGATTCAAAGTGACTAAAAAAATCTTACTTATGAACTTGACTTTTCATTTGCAAAGTTGTTTTTAAGCAGTTTT
>JAQGAS010002419.1:0-10599 GCA_034686365.1 Pachymerium ferrugineum
TCGTACTTATGTTTGGCATTGCATCTCGATAAATTGGTAGACATACTCATTTGTACTCATTATTTTTCATTATTAATTATTTTTTTTGTTGTCATTTATAGGCTTGTAAGGTCTGAGTACCACTGTGTGGACAGAGTTCTCTATTGCATACTTGTAGCAATCACTGAGTGACGTCAGTATTTCTTATTGTGTTAACCACTCTGGTGAGAGACATGTAAACTAGTTAGTAGTATTTTAAGCTGTAAATAAAAGAACCTTCACTCCCTCTTTGACCTGAGTCCTGAGTTCACTTACAAGGCTGTGAAGGACAAAGTTTATATCAAACTTCAAAGCAATGGACTCAAAATTTCAAAATCTACAGTAATAATAGTGCTATACTATTCAATTATTTTGTCAGACGATTTGACTAAAGAAAAGCTCTCACATCCTGGTAACAAAAAATTAAAAACAAAATAAAAACCAAAAATATTGAGGCAATTTTATATTACTTGTTCATCACACCTTAGAAATTCTTATATGTCACGAAGATTATGCTTCATTGAATGGCTGTTACAGGGCGATATTTGATGAAATTAATGATCTCATTAGAAATGGACACGTGATTATCAGGAAATGAACAATACCAGTCCTAGACAAACAATCAGGTTAAATTGGTCGTTAATTACCACGTGATTACAGAAATACTTCATACTTGAATAGACCTACTTCCTGCGCATTTTCTGTTACCAAAGTCCGAAGCTTCCCCCATTCTTACTCCATCGAATAGAAGAAGTGAATTAAGCATCAAAGCATCAAGTAGTGACTATAACACGGAAAAGATTCGTGCACCGAAACGAAAACAACTTTGTGACTTCATTAATTCGAGAGTTAAATCAAAACAACTGAACCACTATACGATCATTTGATTTTCTACATCGGAAGATGGTTGACATCAACATGAAAGTAAAATGCTGAATACCAAGAGTAAGTTCAGGTCATATAAAATATTTATTATTTGATTAATAGAATCTACTAAAAATCATGAGACACAACTCAGCAACGGCAAAAGACTTTTATGCATTTTAATTCGATAAACAGTAGGTTCAAATTTTTCAGGAGTTTTTATTAATACAAGTGTTTGCACTTACTCATTTCTCACGTGTAAAAGTTATTAAAACACTTAAGTGTTATGTGTAAGCGTTTAAAAAGCTAATCAAAAGGATTTGTATACGTTTGCATTCAAAAAAATCTTTTTATTCATAAATTCATTTGTCAGAAAAATTTATGTGTTCGGTTGTCTGCACGATGTGGTAATTTTTAAACGTCTGGTGGAAAATTTTGTTGCGTGATAAGCATTTGATGATGGGGGTTCAGTGTGCTAGACGTTATATAACAACGAGTATATAACGTTAGCCTCTGGGGCGAGAACACGTTGTCAGAACTAACATGGCTTCGAACGACGTAGATCTTCAGTTGCTGAATTATGAAGAGGGCCCTGCCATTGATGAATTACTTGACGGCCTGCGTCGAGTTGTCGCAGCTGTTATGCGATTCCGCACTCACAACACCCCGCGGCTTGCTCCTGCAGTTCAGGGGGTGATTCACTACGAGGTCCTCGTGGAGCCTCTCACTGAGAATTGTTCAATATGTTTAAGTGAGATGAAAGCTGGTAATGACATTAGTTGGACGAGCTGTGGCCATACGTTTCATTTGCCTTGCTTGCAAATCTGGGTAAGTCTTTGCGTTTTTTATTTTCATACAAATGAACCCGGGCACATTACAGGCTGATATTTATCTTATAGCCGACACAAAAATCGATGCATGCGTGCCCTTCAATTCTATCAGATTGACACAAAAAGAATACAAGCTCCTCTCAAAATGACAGGAGTTAAATTAGAACTTCTGACCGACCCTTCCATGTTTAATTTTTTCGATAAAGGTATACGCGGCGGAGTTAGTATGGCCAGTAAAAGATATTCGAAAGCTAACAACCCTTACATGCGTGAATTGTACGATCCGAGCAAACCTAACAAGTACATAATGTACTGGGACTGCAATTCTTTGTACGGGACTGCAATGACGGAGTACATGCCAGTCGATTCGTTCAGATGGTTGACGCGTGAAAAAATTGATCAAACGGACTTCGCTTCCGTGCCGGATGATTCCAACACGGGTTACGCATTAGAAGTGGACCTTTCGATAGACGATGATTTGCACGATTACTTTAACGACTTCCCTCTGGCTCCTGAAAAATTTGTGGTAAAAGAAGAACATCTTTCACCTTATTCTAAGCGAACAAAAACGACGACTCGACGAATTCCCAATATGGAAAAACTAGCACCCAATGTGTTTCCCAAGAAGAAATACGTATTACATTACGTGAACCTGAAACTCTATCTCAGCTTGGGAATGAAACTGCAGTTCATTCACAGAGTAATTTTGGTGAAAGAAAACCAGAACAGGGCTAAAAAAATTTCAACTCTGAAAAAGCGGCTGATTACTCAAGGACAAAGTTGTAAAATTTATATTTTTTCGTAATTATTGTTTGATGAATTTTTTTCACATTTTTAGTGAATTCCTTTATCATAAGTTGCATCTTCACTCGACTTCATCAGAGCATTGTGATTTCATTCCTTCAGCTAAATACGGTGTTTCGATTGTATTTTTTTGTTTTAAATAATCTGAGACTTGGTCGACTTATACACACATACCTTACATTTATTCATGGTTATTGTAAAGCTTACATTGTGAGTGGCTGACGCGCGACCCTACGTAAGTTCAATAATATATGTAAATTATAAATTTCGCTTGATTTTTTTTTTAAAAAAAAACCTCCAGAATTGAAAAACGATCAAGTTTTTGATGGATTTCTCAGAATCAGAGAATGCATTTACTGATGATTCCCTTGTGGACTACTATTTTAAGTGGATGGCCACTTTCGATTCACGTATCTTTCCTTATTCAGTTGCGTCAATGGAATTGATTTTAGAGGGAAACTATATGAAAGCTCATGAAATGGACAATAAATCTGCAGTAGATTGGTCGAGGATAAAATTTCTGATCTTCCCAATACCAGTGAATGAGCATTTGGGTGTTTTGGTATTAGATTTAAGAGTGAGGGAGAGACCTGAATTTGTACTTTCAACCCAGGAAGAGTGGCGGATCTACCAACAGCTGTAACAGTTGACTCGTGGAATAAAATTTGCACGTTTTTAATAGTCAGAGACTAATGTGAATATGAAAAGAGTGAGGGAATGGAAGGCTCCATCTTGGAATTTTCCCACAGTAAAATTCTTGCACAATTAGCTGCAGGTTCAGCGTTAGGCGGCACTGTGTTGGGTTTTTTTTATGTCATACCGTTTTTACGTTTTATGATGTTTTTACGGGCATTTAAATGAGTATAGTTTTTTTAGGTGTAAACAATTACTTTATAACAATATTCTAAATAAATTTCCTATTTTGTACTTTTATTCCGCAACGTAAATAGTTTGAAATTTTTTAGTTTCGTGTAAAACAGGTTTAGTCTTACCCTGGAATTTGCCTGCGGCTGTATTAACCGCCTTAATAGCCACTCAAAAAGATTTTGCCAAGCAAGCTTCAGAAGGATCGAGACACCAAACTGGCTGCCATAGCAAAACTAAAAACCAGTCGATATTAACCGCCTTAATTTAAATTTTAACGGATGGAGTTTTTCACCTGAGGTGATTAAAAAGCGGGCGAGCGCTTTTACCTTGATTTTTATTGGTGTCCTTTTTTACGACCACTAGTAAAAAAGACACCCCTCATTTTACCTTTCATCAATTTACTTTAATTGTGTGGTTTGCAATTGCATTTGGTGTGAATAACCCACACCAATAATCTTCAACAATCCAATCCATTATCAACCAATTCACAAAGATCAGTCCACCAGCATGGCAGGACCAAAGCTCACAATTGCACTGTTGTATCTCCAGGTGTATTGGGCATTAGCACCAATACCACCACGCGTCTATCCCCAAACTGGTGTAGTGATTGACCCCGCCGGATTAGCTCTCTTTTATGACGACACCATAATGATACCTATCATTAATACTTTGGGAGATTTCTCAATTCAGAAATACCCAGGCATTACCAACAATGATGATTGTGTATTTAAATGGACGAATATTATTAACACATTAAAAGATGAAATTGGGTCATTTGGTTTACATCATGCTTATGTGCTGCCCAATATGACTGAATCCTCTATATTAGATCAAATATGCAGTTATCCTGGAATATGTTATGGCTCCTACAATGGAACGCAGGTACAGGTCGAGATGAGACATCCTAGACCCAGGAGGTTCTTAGGGTTATTAGCTATAGGGCTAGGGTTGTTAGCAACTGGTGCATCAGCAGTAGGATTAGCAGAGTCTATTGATGCTCATCAAAAAATCAAAGATTTAAATGAACATATGGAGAAAATAACTAACACTATTAATAAACAAACTACTGTTATAAATGAGTTGACAGTGGGCCAACATAAAATTATATCTACACTTCACGATCTCAGTAAAAACTTAGATAAATTTTACAAAGAGTCTCATTGTGATATTCGGGAATTGAGAACTGCTATTAACAATAATCTTCAACAATTGATTCCTTAAAAGAATCTGTATATTTTGCATAATATCTGAATGATTGTTAGAAAAATGACCTCCTAGGGTTGGTAATTTCCTTTTAGAAGGTGGAGGGGTACAAGCAGCTTGCCTTGCCTTGATTATAATGTACTGACTGTCCCTGGTTGACCCCCTACATGGGCCCCAATATAAGCCCGCTAAAATCTAAGCATTCTTCACAACTGCTTCAAGAGCAGAATGAAGCGGTCATCTGGATTTCGCTTTTACGGGTGCTCAAGTTGGGACGGCAGAGGAGCATGTTGGAAAGATGGGTGTTCCAACTGTGGGTCGTCAGACGACGACTGTGATGAACAGGAGTTTTTTTATTCTGAAAATGGCTTAGCACCAGACCAAATAGAGTGGCTGAAAGGCTACACACATAAACAGTTGGTTTTAAATCCAACAGCCCCTCCAGTAAACAGCCCCTGTAAGCAGCTCCTCCAGGAACCAGCTCCACCACCTATGCTAGCTCTTCCTGGTAGTAGCCCCTGTGAAAAGCCCCTCCAGAAACCAACTCCACCAGTGTCCTAAGGACACTATCAAATCCTTAAAAAAATTTTTCAAAAATTTCAACGACACTGGGGATAAAATACTATTGACAGTCAATGCAGTGGTTGCTGAATATACTGAAGGCGACATTCATTATAAAAATATAAAGCTGCCAAGAGACTTTTTTATTCATACGTAGTCGACACAAGGCTTTGAAGAAGAACCAAAAATTGCTGATACACTGACTCGTTTGAGAAAATTATCATTCATCATGGCTGGAATCCATTGATGCTTTGCTGCTCTTAGAGCATAACGAGATGCCTCCTGTCGATGAAATACTTCGGAGAGTGGTGAGTGCAGTGTTTTGGAATCCGTAACGTTCAAAAGTTCAAGATTCTATGTCGTAAGAAAACCCCATAAATTGCGTGCCGCAATAATGTACTTTACGTACAAACATTTTATAATTTGAAAAAAAATTTCTTTCTTTCTTTTTCTTTAAGATTGTGCGAGGACTTATATAAAACGAAACAAGTCTATGAAGATGGCAATAAGATCGTCCTTATTCTGAATGCAGAAACGTATAGAATATCTGATTTTCAGGTGTTCTATACGTTCATCATCGGCTCAATCCCCCAATTTGATTAGCGGTACAAATTTATTCAGGCGAAAAAAATTAATGAAATTGTATCGTTCGTAAAAAACCAACATAATATCCAAGGGGCTATTTCATTTTTAGTAAATTGCAAAGTAGCTACCTATGGTGGTTTTACTAACGAGGGAAAAAGAATTGTGGATTCAAAGGTGTAACTCTTTATATATCCACTTTCTACATCTAATATAAACTTTACGGATGTACTAGATCCGCCTTTGAAATCTGATGCGGATATCAAAAGGCTGAGTGCCTGGACGGTAAATATATTATTACATAGTATCTTGTAATATAAAATAATGAAATAAAATATTGTACATTAGAGGTTCGTTTGTCAGAAGAGCTGGAGAATTTTATCAAACCTGTACGAGAACACCCCAAAAAAGGACAAAAAAAGGTCCAATTTACGAATGTCTTTGGACAGACAATAGGGCTAAAGGGTGCATGTTTACACATCCAACACTTTTTCTCAGCTGTTTCTTTTAAACCTTGTCAACCTCAGCTGTTTTTCTTCTAATCTCTAACAAAGTCAACCCCCAATCTATTAAAAAGAGGCGAAAGTGACCCATTCACGTTTTCATTTTTATACTGAAAATGTCGAGTTCCTCCAGTGTCAGTAGTATTATTAGCGATGATGAAACCGATTGTGAAGGTATTTTGCCAACAACGATTTCAACACAACCCAAAAGAATAAACTGACTTTACATATCCTTTTTTTTGCAGCCCTGAGGTTGAAATTACGACTTTAAGAGTTACCTGCAGTCGAATAAAGACCACGAGCTATTAGACTGTGGCCAAACAGCTCTAATAGAACGTGGATTTTCCTTATTTAAGGATTCTTTTGACAGTGTAAGTATAATTTTAAAGGTTTTTTATTTTAATATAAAATTTTTTGACAAATTATTATATTTCTAGATTTTCAACCTCAATAGCTCCCCTGCGAGCTGTCTGCCAAACCGTCAGCAGAGAGCACACACAGAAGGTGAGAGAGTGTCCTTTTGTGCCTAGGCTGGCGGAATGGTAGGCTAGCTACCGTTAACCGCACCTCGTTGCTGAACAATGTAAAAGAGCCCATGGAAGGGGTAAATAAACCTTTCGTCTATGGTAGCCACAAGACCCAGGAACATTATCTATAGTTTATTGCGTTATATGTGACATACGTACTGGATCTAGACTGCTCCATTCAGATTGAATTTTTTCTTTAATATTATTCATACTTTTGCAATTCCAGTGGAGTGTCTCATTCCTTTGCAAGCCGGTTAGCACATTACCCTTGTGTGTTCACAAATTCCGTGCAATTCTTTTTGAGTGCGGAAATTATGCAAAATTTTCTTTGTCTTTCTGTAATTAATTAAGTAAAAATAAAAAATATAATAAGCTGAACTTTATCACAATTAATTAAAAAAATTTTATACCATAAAAAATTAAATACAGCGTCAACTTTCACTCACTCTTTTCTCACGTAGAGGTATAACCTTAAAAAAAAGAAATTTTCTTTTGTTACATAAAATATATTTCTTTTTTTTTCTAACATTATATAGGATGGGAACCTAGTGTCAATCAATTACTTGGTCAAAGGGGGGCCAAAAATATGGGACTTTTGGCCGCAGTCTGCATATGATATTATGATACAGTACTACAAAGGTAAGATTCAAAACAATTTGAATTATTTGTTTTTTTTTGTTTTTTTTTTTGAAGAGAGAAAAATATAGCATTAATTCTAATAAAAATGAAAAAAAAATGAAATTAATTTTATAAAAATATTGTTTTAATTGTGTAGATGACGAACGCATTAATGAATATCCTGCTTGTGCGGGCGGGTGCACATATGCAGGTAAAACTCAGTTAAATAATAAACACGAAACGATAAAATCCACACAAACTCCTGAAGTTTCCTGTTTACAAACCTAAGTTTCAAGGTCGTCGGTCACTACTTCAATTAGCACTAACAAGACCAAACCCACAAGCAACAAATACTAATAACGGAACAATTACATATGGTGCTTCTCAACATTATAGTCGAAATAATAAAGCACATCAATCTGCCCCCTGATTTCGTACAATCCTTCAACTCGGTCTTTAGTGACAAACCAGGTCGAACCAACTTGGTGAAACATCCTATCAAGTTGAACAAGGCCCCAAGACGAACAAGGATTAATGACAATTCTCATAACTCATATTGAGTTTGAAGATTGGAATTATACGTGTCACGAAATTCCACATAAGGTCTGTATTTTATTTTTCAATGGTTATAACTTATTATGTTACGATCCGAAAAGCGACTACTTCGTTACCAATTTTTTGACGAGGGACTGCAAATTCGACGATTATAAATTGGTAATGAAGTTAGTCAACGACGTGACATGCAGTCCAAAACTTCGTTTGACACTTGCGTGTGGATATTTTATGGAAAAAAAAATACGCCAATTTTGGGGTGAGAGGCGATCTGATGATCAGATTCGTTCTACAATTATACAGTTGTGGGACGAATCTGAAGAAAATCCATTCCAACATTCGGTAGATTTTTGGTTTGACCATTTGTGCCATTCAAAAACCACCACCGAGGACCCTGAAAGTTGGAAACAGGAATTTGAATGCCAAATTGATTTTGGTAACAAACATGCTCTCCTCTTTATTTGGAGTAAATTAACATCGCAACAACAATCGTCATATATTGAAGATACAGACAATATGGCTTTGACCATTTTGACCATTCGGTAAGGGCTTACCGAATGTACAACCCGGCGAAGCGAAGCATATTGCTGAAACTGGTCGAAGAATTAAGAGTCTTTAGGGCTAGTTGAGGCAGCTACAGGACCATATGTCAGCCATCCAGTGATCGTCCCAAAACCTGATGGTTCCCACAGGTTGTGTGTGGATTATCGTTGGATTAACGAGGCTACAGAGAAGAATCAGATTGGAATGCCAGCCATAGACCTCATCTTAGCCCAGCTGAAAAATTCAAGATTCTTCACCAGTATGGACTTGGTAAAGGGTTATTACCAGGTTGAAGTAGCCGAAGAAGACCGACCAAAGACCGCTTTCTGGACCCCCACGGGGAAGAAGCAATTCAAGACCATGCCCTTTGGTTTGTGTAGTAAAACATCCAGGTTTCGAGGTAAATTTCATATTTTCTTATGTGTCTTGAAGTTTTAAATTAGGAACCTTTTTGGCGTCGAGCCGCCGTTTCTTGCCTTTGCAAGAAGCCAATCTTATTCATCAAGCGGCTTTTAGGGCGATTTACCATGGCCAACCTCTTCGTCCAATTCCCATTCTTGGGATACCGCTTACTCCACAGATACTTGTGAACGATTACAACCATTTCAAAACAAAATTGTAGCCTTTAAAAAAAATGTACAAAAAAGAATACCACCACCCTCTGAAGAAAATTCAGACATGTATGAAATCTTGTAGTCTTAAATCAATAAACTTGTGGAAGTCCTCGGCACATGGCACAGTGCTGATGAGACACACGGAGAATATTAATAATAATTATTTCAAAGACATGTACCACCGCAGACAAAGATAAGATTCTTTTTTTAATAATATTTTAAGGTCCAAAACCAAACAAACGGTAAAAAAAAATTAAATTATTTGTACCAGACCTCTCAAAATTAGAGAAAAATATAGATTCCGAATGCGCTATTTGTATTTCTGAGGTAAAATAAAACCAGTACGTCACTATCCTGGAATGTATGCACCCTTTTCATACTATTTGTATAAGCAATTACCAAGCTTTCCTTTGAGAACCACCACGTGTGCGCCACTCTTTAGGCAATATTAGTTACAATTCTGTTCATACACGGTTCATTAGTCAAATGTAAGAAGTTTTTGCAGACAAATAAAGCCAAATAAATATTATTACATACGTAACTAATATGATTTTCTATTTTCTAGGTGATTACCCTGTCCATACAAAACATACGAATAAACTTTTACAATCCAGCAATAAGAAAAAATAGGAGTTCTATTCTAAGCTGAATTATATTCATTTGAGTATTCTAATCTCGGTAAATTGGGTTCTACAATTATATATCGTGAGTTTAATATGCAGCGACGCCATGTGTGGTATCAGAATTTCTGCGTGAAAAATTGTGTATACGCAAAGGACTCTGAACGAAAAGGATCATGTACAGGTTTTATAGGGAAAGTATGCTCCGGCAATTACGATTGTCTGCATTAGTTTGTTACGTCAATAAACTAAGCCTCTGGTTAATGACCCTTCGAACAAAATTCACAAGCAGAAAGACATTTAGAGCCAGAACAACCAAAACTATGCTATTATTATTTAAAAGGAGAATGTTTTGATACTTTTTGTTAACAAAGCCACAAGCCATTGAATCAAGTATTGATCTGGGTTACCCCTTGTCCGTGTATATGGACGAAGGACGCTTCTTCTATCCTATTCTTGAGCATTTGAAAAATACATTTACGCCTTACCATCGCCCATGGAGTCGAAATGTCCACAGGTAGAATGGTTACATCAACGACATGGCAAATGCAAATCCCGGGTATACACGAAAAACAAATTAAAATCTGAGCAGCAAGAACAATTGAAATCCGATCAAGAATCCACAGAGAAACTTACAATGGAAAAAATAAAAAAAATAATTTACTCGATAGCTTGGCTCATTAGAGCTGCCTTCAATATTTTAAAATTTTGGATCGTTTGGGATCGTGTTGTCGATTCTGAAGGCAAATTTTGGAAGGTGAAATCAAAACGCTCCCTTCGTCGTTGGAATAAAATGGTTGATATTATCTTGTCTTGATCTTAAAAGCGATGAAGGAAGATTCAACTACCAGTGAAACACGAGGCAACGCGTGAGAAAACCCCCAGCAGTCGCA
>JAQGAS010002420.1:0-10594 GCA_034686365.1 Pachymerium ferrugineum
CTCGGGAATCGTCATCTGGGCGGGCGTGGGGTATGCCTGAATGATGATAGTTTTTATCATCACTCTGACATCAAAATAATGACCTTGTATTTGCTGGGAAATTGTGTTAGGTATGGTCGATTTGGCCTCATGCCTAGTTTTGGAGAATGCTAATTAGTCTCTTCCACCAATGTACTCCAGATCAGGAATGAAATCTCTGCATCTGGCAAAAGTAATTTACTTTGCAACCACCTGAAGTTGCTAAATCAGCTGCCATTTTTATTTGGTCATGAACAGATAGTTGTTTATAGAACCTAGGTAGTTTCACATATTTTTTTATGTAATCTGTAAACCCACTGATAGCTCGGAAATACACCACCATCAGCAAGAGCCTCATCATACGTTTCTGGATATTACAGAACTAAATCGAAATTATAAGCTTGTCGAGCAGTTGCTGGCGAGTGACCATGTTTGAACAAATTTATGTATTTATCTTTAATATTTTGAATTGAAGTTGAAAGCCGGCTGTGATTAATCTTTTTGTACGCCAATCTCGCCGCGCTCCAGTAACTCCTCTACTATCGTTTGTCCCAAGGCCAGAAGAGCTGGAGTCGATAAAGCTTTGGCTATGTTACTGTCTCTAAGCAATTTTTTTATGTCATCTTTTCATGCCTTATTAATTTGAACAGAATGATAACGAGCATTATCCATTACAATAATTGAATTGGGGGAATATTGGGAAGATGCTGATTTTTAAACCGTTTTTAAAATTTTGTGAATTTATATCAGTCGTGATAGTCTCCTTGATTTAAAAAACATCGAGGCACCATTTATAAATCTATTTTTTGTTCGATCGGACGTACGCTGGGTCTGTGGAATTTGTGTTCAAGTTTACTGGTGCCGGCAGTCCCGTGTGTGTGTTCGCGGGTGGGATTACTGGCACAGTTGCTTTGTCCACCCCCTGAATGGAATATTCGGTTCGGAAATAGGGCTCTCCCCGTTTCGGGGTAAGCGTGCCCTCTTACGCAGGGTGTGTCGGCGGAATTTTTCCGCGATAGTCCGTAAGAAATTCGATGCGTTTCGCATCATCTTGCTGCCAACATTCGAAAATGAACCAGTAATCTTGTTCGCTTTGTATCGGTATTGTGGTGACGCAGGTCGGATCAACCACCGGTGTGTTACTAAGTATACGTCCTATTGCCCGATCAAACGTACTGGCATAGTAGTTTCTCCCATTTTTGGCGCGGGAATCGACTTAAATGCCTCATGTACGTCTCCCAACTGTAGGAGGTGGGTCCTCAGAAAATTTTTACGACCCGCCTCATCCTTTAACCATTGAGCCCAATTTAATTCGTGTATTTCTTCGACTGAGAGTCTAGGTGTTTTTAATTGATTTTCCAAATCAGTTTTTTCCCGATTTAATTGATCAATCAGGTTTTTTAAATCTGTTTGTTCCTTAGTTTTGTTTTGTTGTTCCGACAGCATGGTTGATTTGGTTCGGTCAAGTTCGTCTTTAACTTGGCTTAATTCTTTGTTGGCTTGAAGAGCATTGTTGTTAGCTTGAATAACATCGGTCCCAAGCAGACCTTTACAGTGCTCGAGAAAAGCTGGTTCGTCCGCAAAATTGATTGTATCTAAGCCTAACGCTGAACATATCGTCTGCCGTGAGTCGACTAAGTCACGCGTGTGCCTGGAAAGGCGATACAGGCCTGTGGCAGTTTAAAGTGAATAGCCGCTATTCCCGCCACACGTCGACCCCTTAAGCTACGTAATTTATAGAAAGGGTGGGTGTTGGTCGACGGGGGTGTTAAACATTTGCTTGGGACAAAACAAGTAGCTCGCCCGAAAGACGCGCCGACGCGGCAGGCGGGTGGCTCTTCTCTAGCGCGAGGCGACGTACGAGTAGCGTGCGTCCGTGATACGCAAGCTAAGTCGACGCAGCGGCAACTAGAGGTATATAAAAAGGAGTGGACAAACGACTTACGAATAATACATAAAATATCAGCGGAGCAGACGCGGCATGCAGCTAAGTTGTTCGACGCGCACGCAAAAACAAGGGAGCCACACGGGCTCTGAGTGGTTCGGCCGACGTCTGGTTGCTGAGTCTTGACTGATCGAAGTCAGAGTGATAACTCTCCTAATTAGCCACCGGTGGCGCTAAGAATCGAAATTGTTAATATTGATTGGTTATTGGTGAGCTAATTGCTCACGTGGACTTGGACCATAACCACGGGCCACAGGGGTGGGAAATCTGGCCCGTGACATCCCCCCGGACCCAAGTCTTTATAGGGATCCGAAAGGATGTCCTAAGTTCCTATAAAGGCATTACCCCTGGACCTGTAAAAAGGAAGGGTGACGGTGTAATCAAATAAAAACAAAGGTAACTGAAAAAGGAAAAATAATAACCAAAAGAAAATGCAAAATATAAAGAAAGTAAGAAAAATGAAAATATGCAACCATTAGCATTTTTCATTCCTCAGTCGTCTCAAAATCAATGAAAATATTTTGGATTTCGTATACAAGTTGATCAGTACGCTCAAAAATGTCTAGCATCGCCGACTCGTTAATTGGAGGATTTTCATCATCCTCTTCATCCCATTACTTACCTTCTCTTCTCGCTGGTAGTGGACCGCCACTCCTCTTGGCAAAATACGACTTTCTTTGTGCTTTTGGCATGTTAGAAAAAGTGTGTTTACTCTAGAAACTGTTTTCCTAACAGATAAATTCTGAATTGGTTTATTGCGAAATCCGGATGCAATGTTACTGTCTCTAAGCAATTTTTTAATGTCATCTTTTCTAGTGGCTGTAGTTGGAGCCTTATTAATTTGAACAGAATAATAACGAGCATTATCCATTACAAAAGACAAATCGTCACCGAGTGCGCTGTGGTGCGCCATTTTAACGGGATATATACATCAAAAATTCCACTTTTCCCTCAATTGGGGGAATATTGGGAATATGCTGATTTTTAAACCGTTTTTAAAATTTTTTGAATTTATATCGCCATGATAGTCTCCTGATTTCGTTTATGATTTAAAAAACATCGAGGCACCATTTATAAATCTATTTTTTGTTCCAGCATGTCCAATAATGAATCTGGTGTCTTGGGATTTTCATTCCTGTCAATAGAAAGTCATCTTCTCATGGTGTGGTTATTGTGTACATAACTTTCATCAAGTGCACTATTGGCCTAGGCTTTTCATTGCTATTGTTTTTTTTTAGGGCTCAAATATTTCCTCCTTTCCGCTACAAACAATGTTAATTCTTTCATACAGAAATTTTTGCCCATTTCGCTCCATTCACTTCAATCCCAACTCCTTGACTATTTGTTTTAAGCTGCTTGCAGATCTCTAAAAGTTTTTGTTTTAAATAAGTCAAAACTAAAATTATTGTATAACAAATATACATCAACTGCCATTTTATCCTGAACAACAGGCGTTAAGCCTTATTCGTCGTCTTCTTCTTGAGCAACAGGCATAATTTTTGGAGAGTGGGGTACTTTTTTTCCAAGTACATGGTTATTTGGATTATTCTTCTTATTACCCCTTTATCAAATTCATCTAATCCTGTTATTGGACTCTTTCTACTTCTCTTTACCTGGTGTGGTTAAAATTCCAGAATTACCATACTTATTAATCCTCTGCACGGTGCTTTTAAAAACTCCACAAGCTTCAGCTGTCAGTTCTGTAGCTTGTTGAGGAAATTTATCATTCATAAATGATAATACATTTGTTGCAATTTTTTGTGCTTGACTTAATTGCTTTTCCTCGTCTAAGTTGGCTCATAGTTGAAGTTAAACAGCAAGATTTAATGTATGATTACAGCAGGGCAAGTATGTAGCACGGTTATTTATCTCCGCCCCAGCTGACATGCCCAAAGGTAAACAACTCATAACAGGAATGCCCTCTCTCAAGCACTTCAGGATGGCTTCTGAGATAATCTGAGGGATTCCTGTGACTTCACTTGGCTGAAAAAATGACGTCTGCGCCATCAATAAATCCAACACATCCAGGAAGTCCAACAGATGCCATTTCATTGGAGATAATTGAACGTTCATTTAGTTGGCCAACTAATTTTTTCTTTTAAGAGTGAACTGAGTGCTTTAATCACACGGACTGTGAAATTCACCACACTGCCTTCGCAAATTCAGAATATTTTTTTGCATAAATTCATTAGACCGAACATTTCTCGGCTCAAGTCATCACAAATAAACAAATGAGTTACGGCTGGTTCTACAAATAAATAAAAAATGAGGTATGACTTTCGGGATCGTTAATAATAACCTTCTGTTTCTTCGATATGAACTTCTTCTGCAACAACAACTTCTTCTGCAAAAAATAAAAAATTAACTGAAGGTATGACTTCTGCCAACAGCTTCTCTGGTCATGTCGTAATGCTTATCCGCCGTTAGCATATTAAGCGACATTTGACGGGCCAGAGTATGCTTGACATCAAGCGAAACCAGCAATATCTGTCTGCACAGTGTTTGTTTGGATCTCCGGTTGCCCTACAGGGTACTCCCCATACTTACAACAATAAGGGTACAAGGAGCAAAAGTCTAAATAGGACATTTTTTCATTTTCACCTACTTCATGAAACAGCCTAATGGCTTCCGTAGGCAAAGTATGCTTCTAATGGTCCTAGAGAATCCTGAAAAGAAAGCAATGATACATACCTGTTTATTTCTTCATTATCCAAATTTCTTCCACCACGTAAAGCAATGGTTCGTTCTGTCTGGTTCATTGGGGAATAGAAGGATTTCTCATATGGAATTTAAAAGAAATTGTCAATAAAAATTTATATTAAAAAGTTTTTAAAGGTTACCAATTCATATAAAACTTTATTACTTTAAATTATTGGGTAACTCAATCAACATCAACCGAGTTTGATCTCAAAACTACGTTAACCAACAGTTTTTTGAACTCTGTTCACCATCTTGTGTTCAAACCACGCCCGGATCTACACCGTGAAAAAATTGAGTCAATTGATGGTACTGCTGGAGGGTCATACTTAGTTTGTTGGTTAGCAGGTCGATAGTCAATACACACGCGAGGTTCTTTTCCTTTCTTCATTACAAGTACAATCCGCATTGCAAAATTTCCTTCCACTCGAGAGACAATTCCTTTACTAAGCATATTTTAATTATCTCTTTTCTGAGGGTTGGGTGGCTTGAAAGTAACACGTAATGGTTTGTCAGTGTCCAATGCAATACTATGTGTGACAAGGTTGGTTCAGCCCGGCTTTTTGGAAATGATTTTTTCATGCCGTTTTAGCATTTTCTCGAGCATTTTTGCTTCTGTCATTTCTAGGTATGCTTCTTCAACCATGTCAGCAATGTTTTCTTCCCTTTAAGTTCACACGTAAAGGTTGATGGGTCATAATCTTTTAAAAATGTTTTCCTTTCTTCCCAGTCATTCAGGAGTTTTAACTGGTATTGAGGTGCCACTTCATCATCTAAGACAATTGGCTTGCATTCTGTCACAATTTTATTCCAAACATTGTTTTTAAAACACCGTTTGAGTCATAAATTTACTGAAAAAATAAACTAGGGAATATTGTGGCTGCATTTGTATACTGAGACAACAGAATATTATTGTGGGGTTAGTGTAATTCCTATTGCTACGGATAGGGTATTGCATTTACATACACATTAATAATGCTGGAAGTATTCATCTATATTGCCATGGCAGCATGCCTGCGGCTGAAGTGAAAAAATGCATGAAGGTATCGCGAACCGTTTTGGCATTGTGTGGTAACCCCTGTCCTCTCATCCTACGTAAGGTTATGAGACCACTGAGAGGAGGGTAATCGAAATAAAAAAATAAAAAAAAAGAATTGAAAAAGTTAGTCCTAAAAATGCATTTAAAAGGCTTTATAGCTGTGTATTTTACGCTTTTTCTATATCCTATTTTTTATTACTTGCGTGGTTCCGCAATAGAGGTAAAAACGGGGGGGGGGGGGGATTTAGTCCCCTTACAACTAAAGTTGATAATTTTTTATTTTTAGGCAATTGGACTAAATCTAAGATGGAATACAGAACGATTATCGAGTTTCAACTTAATTTCACGTGCAATACTTGCCATTATAGCTCCATTTTTTGGCCGATACGGGGACCTTTACGGCAGCTCTGCAGCATTAAAACTATCACTGTTGTCAATTGTATTTGGCTATTTAATATCCTTATTTGCAGTGTTCCACCAACACTTTTTTGAAATATCGAGCATAGCATTGGTGTTAGCTCATGTAAATCAATGTAATTTTTATTCACTTAACTAGTATATAGTTTAATCATAAAGTTTAACTTTCAGGCACACAATTACTTATAACTCAGGTCACGTGTGACTGTAAACACCTAGCTCGCCTCGCCTTGATTTATCAAGGCGGGGTAATAGTTAATCCAATATTAGCCACGTACTTACTCTCAATTGCTCAGTACGTAGATAAACGACAATATCGTGTAATGGTACTAGAGGATCTTGAAAAGAAAGCAATGATACATACCAGTTCATTTCTTCAGTATTCAAATTTCTTCCACCACTATCTTGGAATCCTGACCCTTTGAGTTGAAGGGAGAGGGTGAGAGCGGTTGACATCAAACACCAGTAACTGCACACGTTTTTAGTTATAGAATTTAAATATTCATAAATTTATCTAGTATAAGGAAAACTTGATGAAATAAAAAGACAAATATCAATTCAAAATTTTATTATACGAAAGCTTCTGAACAACATTTAAATAATACGATTTCTGAAAAATACACAGAACTTTTCCTTTTTCTCTGAGATTGGTGTTGGGGGGGCTAAGAATGAAGTAGACTGAGTCAATGGTCCAAAATATGAAGCCGCCGGGGTCCTGAAAGTAGTCCCGAGTTGGCGATCTTCGCGATTCCGGCAGAGAAAAGCAGCTCCTCGAGGTACTCGGCAGATTTACTGGAGTCTCGCGTCGAGGGGCGGGAGTCGGAAGGGGTGGTTGTCGAGCTCGTTTCTCCGCCGCTACTCGCGCGTGATTGATATCAGGCAGAAGAGTGAGCCATACTTCTTGCTCGGCACTTGATAGGCCTGCCGAGTTGTTCTTGAGTAATTCCCATTTATGTTATTAATCTCCCGCTACTGAAAACGCGTGGGTCGGCCAACTGAATCGCCATCTCCCACAATTGACGGCGGTAGTAATCTAAGCTGTCCAATGCACGGTCGTCTTCTCTAAACTCTGCACGCAGCATTTGATACCTACTGGTAACGTCGTTTGCCAGGATGATTGCTGTTCTAGCACCTCGTGCCTAATGAACGTGGCTGGATCTGGTGCCGTAGCCGTGGTAGTCGAGGTGGTAGGTTGCATATTGCTCGACGAAGGTTGGGTATTCGGGATGGTTACGGAGAGTCCCGATCGCCCCGTCTGTTTTGGTGGCCCCTCCGTGGGTTGTAAACACAACTTTTACAAAGGTAAACAACTCATAACAGGAATGCCCTCTCTCAAGCACTTCAGGATGGCTTCTGAGTTAATCTGAGGGATTCCTGTGACTTCACTTGGCAGAATTGATTTACTGCTTTTGCATATAAGTTGTTATTTTTTTTCATTTTCCCCCACTGCTGGGTCCAATCTGTTGAACTTATGTCATCAAGTTCCTCAATGCTTGTTCTAAAAAAAATCATAAACTTTAGAGTTTATTTTTTATTTACAAAACAGTAAACTAATCTGAAATTGCTTCCACATACAACAAGCTGGTTATAACTTGTAATTGAAACTGAAAAAATAATAATTTATAACACTGTATATTGTTTTTTTTTTTGGAAAAATTACCTGTTAATATATAACTGAACAGCAATGGCATGTTTGCAGAAGCCAGATTGACCAGCCTTACAAGAACTCTTACACTGTAATAATAATATTATAAAATATGAAATAAAGTTATAATTTTAAATTGCATCAGTATTTTATGTTATGAGAACCAGAGGCAGGCTACCGGATCAATCAATTATTTTTGTGTTTTTGTCTAGGCAGCCTTTGAAGTTTTTTTCTTTTTTATTTATTCATTTTTTACCTTCAAAATAAAACCAGTACCGATACCGAACTAAAGACGGCATTCGGCGACATCGCCCCATTACATAAATTACTTTTCTGTTGTGTTTCCTTCATAATTGAGTTATATAAGTGGGTGAGCTCTTGCAATTAGAAATTGGCAATTACAGATATAATTCATCAATTTTTTTGGAAGTTGAAAAGTTATAATGTAATCATAAAATTTTGTATTGCACTAAATTTTTTGATAACTCAATTTCGGTAGATTTTTGCTTAAAACTAAAAAAAAAAAACTCATGTGAAGACGGGTAAAAATATTTTTTTGCATAAATTAGATACGGTCCTAAAAACTTGTTTTTAATGCAGGAGTTTGCCACTAGACCTTGTGTGGCGTGGCTTGTACTTACCATGACCAACATAGATGGAAATGTAATTTCTAGTTTCTCATCATTTCCGGCTCCGGTTTGGTTTCGGCAGGCCACCTCAATATAAGTTAGGATATAAGTGTACACTGGTCTTGTGCACGGAGAGAACGCAGACACTGCATCGCGTGTCGGTTCGGTAGGGATAGATGTAAAAATCTTTCATGTGTCCATCTAGCAATAGGTATTATTTAATAGGACTTGAATTTCCAATGTAGTGTATTCTTTTGCGAAAGAATTTAGGATGTTATTAATTAACGGTAAATTCAATGCGATGTTCTCTTTGTCTTTTGTTCACCTTTAGCTATTCTTTGTTCTCGCTTTTTTGTGGCCATTCATAATGCGTAGTTTCAAGTTTAATTCCCAAATTCGATTTTAATTAATTAATCAAAGTACTTGATTAGCTGTATTTTAAGAAACATGGGCGTTTTACGTGTGGTAGCCAGTATATCGGCCGCGTCCCTTTTACGTTCTTTGTTCTCGCCATTTTGGGTGGGCTCAATTTAACTCATTTATGAATTGATTCAGACCATTCTCATTTAAAACAATACAATTTAATTTAATTTTTAAATGTGCACTGGTTTCAAGAATGCCGAATTTACTTTATGAAGCAGTTTAGGTCACTATGGTTTGCTTTGGGATAACCGACCGAGTATACTTCATAAAGCTAGTAGATTTCTGTATGTTTTGTTTTAAATTTTTACAAGAACAAAACTGGTTTTTTAAACATAACTGATCATCAGTTATGTTTAAAAAACCCAGTGGAACTTTAGAACATAAATCAACATAGGGACAAACGCTATACTTTATATAAACTATGACGTAGTTTAACCCTACTTAGTATTTGTGGGAATCTCTGGTGGGGATAGTTGATCCGATCTAAAAATAGGGGTTGTACTATAACGTTTTTTTTTATTCCAAACTTAAAAAATTTCATGGTACATGTAGAGCATCTAAAAAATTTATAAATACTTTGTTAAGTTTATACCATAATTTTTTAATTTATCAAGATAAAAACATGTGTGGCAAAAGCCAGGAGACAACTTAAAAAAAGTTTTTCTCATGCAACATAATCTACTGTTTTCTGATGGGCTGCTCTTGGGTATTATTCAGTGGGAAGTGAGTGCTCTTTTTGTTTTTACACGTTTGAACTTTCCCTACAGAAAGAATTCAGATCTAGTAAAGTACAGCTTTTGTCATCCGAAATTTCTTTAACATTTTTTTCGAAAAAAAAAAAAATCAATAGTTCCAATACCGCTCCAATATGATGGCAAAATGCCTGAAATACTTGTAAATTTACCCAGCTGGACATGTACAGTCCGCATCCAAATTTTTTTCATTTGAATAAGAAATGCAAACATTATGTGGATGGGGGTGTGTTGCCTGTCTCAATTTTGTGGGGCTCCCCAGTATATTCCCCTAAATCAAAAGCTGATCGAGCAAAAACCATCTCGTATTCTCTTAGAATTGTCAATATTTCGGATTTGTGATAAAAGTCATAATGTGGGGTCGATATTAAAGGTTACTTTTAAGGTTTGCCAATCGCTGGCCGTGTGTTATGTGTGTGGGGCCTTATTTCCTCAGCTGGTAAAACCGTCGTATAACCGCCCAAAAAATCTCCTTTTTATACAAACCGTGTACAAAGTTGTTGCAAGCAAAAACCCCTTCATCCAAACAAGGTGGAGCATACAGCATAGTTTTCAGGGTTGACTCTCAGCTTATTTTACATTTAGCTGCTTTACCAAATACGGAAGCTGACAGCCTACCTCGCCTTTCCTTAAACCAAACAAGGTGGAGCATACAGCATAGTTTTCAGGGTTGACTCTCAGCTTATTTTACATTTAGCTGCTTTACCAAATACGGAAGCTGACAGCCTACCTCGCCTTTCCTTAAACCAGGCAGTGCTATCAGCTTGCCCTTTTGTACTTTCTTCAATGGTGTTAACATTTTCCAGTGACAGGCATTGAAATTTTGATTGAATGTATGCAGTAACCTTATCTTGAAAATTAGAACTGCGTACATCAACTGTATCTTCATTAGTTAGATCTGTTAGAACGTCACCTTGTGAATGAAAAGGTTTTAGAATTAGTTTAAATATTAAACATGTATAACCTATAAAAACAATTTTACCAAAATTGTCAACATGATCACTGTTTATACTTTGATCATGTTCTATT
>JAQGAS010002421.1:0-10591 GCA_034686365.1 Pachymerium ferrugineum
TATTCATTCTGTATCTTATAAAGTGTTCATTAAAGTGTTCAGTTGAAACCTTTAGTTATTATTTTCACCCTAGACAACTTGTAAGTCCTCTTAGGCAACCCCTGTGTAATACTTAACCCGGAAAACACCGTTACACAGCACGTGGGGGCCTGGCCAGGATTTCCCACCAAAAATATTCAATTTCTGTATCCAGTGTACTTATATTTGTATTCGCATTCTTTTTCAATTTTTTTTTTAAGTGTAATTATTTCTCCTTTTTTGTATTTAAAATTTTGAATTGCAACTGTCAAAATGTCCCCTATCAAACCACAAAAACCAGAACAATCCAAAGTCCGGGCCACCGACTGAGCTGACAAACATTGGATTTCGAGGGTTTATGAAATGTGAAAATGGCGCGTCTTTTAATTAATTACAATGCTAATACATGATCTAGCATTGTATCCGGCCAACACCCCCGACTCCACCCACCGTCACAAGTCCATATGCAAACAATTTGGTTAAAAATTAGACCGCACTATAACACGGCTCGATCCTGATTGGTTTATAATCAAAATCTGTTTTAAAATTAAAAATGTGCTCGAAATAGCTATAGGTGTCGCTCATACATTTATTTCAATTTTAAATTTTAATTTTAATGTGTATGAAATATTTTCCAAGTTTGAGCTGGTGAGTTTCGAACCGGCGACCCATGTGTGTTCACACTTACTTACGCTACTCCGGCAATACGCTACGTGGTCCAGCGCCTCTACGTCCCCCGCCACTGTGGCTCGATATGTGTGTATGTATGACAAAGGGCAATTTCAAGTTGACAAATGCCCAAAAAAAGGGACTTTGAAAATTTTTCTAACTTTTCTACTCTATAAAGCCAATCAGCATTGAGTAGTCGAAGAAAATCGATTGACGCGTATCGCGTGAGAATCGACTTGTGCGCGATCTTATTTGGAAAAAAATTAGACCGCACAAATTGTATTTACATCAAAATTAGACCGCAGAAATTTAGCTGATTGGCTAAAATACTGGAAATAAATACTCGAACTAATTTGGTTAAAAATTAAATCTAATTTGGTTATAAAATAGCCATTGGTCGAGGAACCGTCCAATGCAATCACACTTGACTCTGCCCGCACGAGGAAAGGGCGTCTCGAGTCAACGCCGATCGCGGTGCGTCCCTTCCCGCGAGAATGAGCACGGACCGGTGCCGTACCAACTCCTCGGCCACCGTCGGCACTCTTGTCGGCCGGGAGGGTACGGGCAACGTCCGTACACCTTTTCCCCGCGATCCGATGCACCGTGATCGGCCGGGAGGGTACGGCTTAACTTTATATTACAACTCACTCTTCATGCGTGTTAAACTAAAAAACTTTTTTTACTAGTCCAAAAAATACAAAATGTACAGCAAGTATTAGTTTGACACTAAAATGTACTCACCTAAAGACAGCTTTGCTATTACTTTAAAAGCTACACGCGTCTGATTAGATGCTACTGGGTTTTGTTTTTGAGTTTTGTTTTTGGCTTTGGTGTTGAGCATTTTGTTCAACTGGTTTAATTAAAAAAAGAAAGTTGCCAGTTTTAGAGTCGGTTGACCCTGGATAAATCTGGATTGCATCCTTGCTAGAATAATAAGGAAAAGGATTTCACTTACACAAAATTGCAACAATTTTTTTTTTGAAAATGAAAGGATGACAGCTAGACATGTAGTTTTTTATGCAGTCATTAAAAGTTGGCTTCAGATCTGCATTACTAAATTGTTTGCCTTTTTATAAGTGCCCGGTAGGGTTACTTAATAGCATTCTAGAAATGTTTATTACCCACTTTGCTGCCAAATTTGCACTCTTTGCAGTTGTAAATCTTGTGAAAAGAAATGATAGTGCCCTTGGTCTAATATTTTTATTGGTGTTGTTGGTGATGGAGTGGGAGTTAAACCCCTAATTTTAGCTCATTTTTAATAAAATTTATAGTTGTGGATTCCGGTTTTATCCACTTGCGCTCAGGTTTTAGTTGGTTGGTGTAAAGAAAATCAAAACAAAGTAAAGATGTTCAGGTGCCAAATTCTATTTTTACATTGGTTTGGGATTCTGTTTCTGCACAAATCACTCAAAGTTGTATCTCTTTGAAAAATGCAATAAACTTTTTTCTTTCTCAGGTAATAAGGAAAATGGGTATCAACGAAAAGGGATGTCAATGGGTATCAACCGAACTGTGAGTACAGTTTTTTTTTAACTATTGCAGAAATTTTTACTTCAATTCTCATAAACTGCTATAAAAACGTAGAACTTCTCTTAAATGGGGGGTTGTTCTCACTAAAAAGGCGATGAAAGATGGTCGTCTAGAGCACCTGACTGAAATAGTTAAAATAATGTCCACTAGATGGCGACCTAATCGTGCAGTATGTTGGTGCTTTTAAAGAATCTCTCAAACATTCACCTGACATGATAAATCTCTATTTTATAATTTATGAATACAGAGTAAATCCAATAAATCTGGTTAGATTTAGTAAATCCAAGTGAATATTTGTAAATTAAATACACATTGTAAGTTACATCTAAAAAATCCACTAGATATTGATTAAAAAATCGATTGTAGGTATAAGAGCAATTCATGTCACGCAGAAAGGAGGGGGAGAAGGTTGAAAATGTCTGTGACGGAAGTGTGACAGATGGGGGGGAGGGGATAGTAAAAGTGTGACATAACACGTCCCATGACACGTGTTGTATGGCCAAAAAAAAAATCGATATTTAGAAAATTTTCGAACTAAGGTTTACCAAATGTTCCTTAAAGATTTCTAAAAGTGAGGCCAAAAAGAAGTGTTTTAGCATTTTCCAAAATGGATTCAAACATGTCTCAAATTTAGTTTTTGAGAACCAACAGTGCTCTACAATAATGCTTTAATATGTAATTTTAAATTTATTTCAAAGGTTAATGATAAAATTCAATCAATAAATCTAAGAAAATCAAATGAATACAATAAATATTAATAAACCCAAAATAAATTTATAAATCAGTAAATCCTGAACGATTCATACACCCCAGCAGGGAATGTCAACCCCCTCGTGTCAACCATTGATCCGATTGTGTCGACATAGAGATTTATAAAAACACGGATTTGTTAGTCATGTTTGGAAAATGATCATTATTAACTCGATTTGTTTAATATTTAGTTGATTTTCCTGGAATATTTTAGGATTTACTTGGATTTATTGATAATCTTAAATTATACTAGATTTACTCGAATATCGCTACCCACAGCATCCAATGATATAATCAAATATGACAAATTGTAAATAGAATTTTCAGCTGATTTTCTTTCTCAAAAAATTTACTCGAATTGGAATTAATCAATTTGATTAAAACCATTGATGTGAAAATTGTGAATTCCAGCCAGATGATGCACTAATAGTGTCGACATAGAGATATATAAAAACACGGATTTGTTAATCATGTTTGGAAAATGCTCATTGTTAACAACCGTTCGGCGGGTACGGGAGACGGCGTGGAAGCCCACGACGAGCCGGGAAGCAGCGGGACCGGCAGAGCGCCGAGGCAGAGGCCCGTCGGTCATGCGCCGCGGCGTGTTGCACACGCCCGGCGTTTCGACGGTGCCGGCCGACGCCGATGCCGACCTTAATGAATATTATTCTCAAATTGTGAGTCTGCCTGGTTCATTTTCTTAATCATATTCGAGGTTATAAATACTTCATATTCTTACTATGACCAAAAACAACACTAATCAAATATATGAAAATTTTATTTTTTTTAAAGTTAATTCAATTTTACAAAGAAAAAATTGGATTGGAACAAACACTAAAGATTGAAAGATACAAAATTTTTAAAAAAACCTACACTTCAGTACGTGCCAACATTTAAATTGCTACTCTGCCTACACGCTTAATCGCATACTTGGCAGGCACCAGTATACGTTGTTGTATGATTTTGTAATAAATCTAAACGTGAAAAACTTCGCGTACAAAACGTGCACTTGTAGGGTTTTTCTTTTGAATGGGTCCTCAAATGACTTTTTAAATTGGATTTAGTAGTAGACGAATAAGTACACTTAGGGCATTTAACCAGTTTCTCGCCTGTATGTGTTAACAGATGACGTTTTAAATGTCCTCTGCTAATTGATTTGTAGGTGCAAAATTGACAGGTGAAAGGTTTCTCATTGTTATGACGCTTTATGTGACTTATTAAATTACTGCTTTGGTTGCATTTATAACTGCATTTGTCACATGCAAACAATTTTTCCCCAGTATGTGTCGTGATATGTTTGGTTAAATTACTTTTTTGAGTACATTTATAACTGCAGTATGGACATCCATATTGTTTATCTCCCGTATGCGTACTCAAGTGACGCCGTAAATTATCCGCTCTAGTATATTTACGTTTACAAATGTTACATTTGAACGCTTTTTCTACGGTGTGGGTTACTAGATGTATGTTCAGAGTTCTTTTTTGAACAGCAGAGAAATTACACAAATGACATTTAAAGGGTTTATCTCCCGTGTGGGTCTTCACGTGATATCGTAAACCACTCGGTGTAGTATATTCACGATCACAAATGTCACACTTGAAAGCTTTTTCTTGTGCGGTGTGGGTTCTCAGATGTTGGTCTAGGTGTGATTTTCGAACACTAGAGTAAGTACACAGATGGCACTTGAAAGGTTTTTCTCCTTTGTGAATCTTTGTATGCCGATTAAGACTTGTTTGGTAAGAACTTGTAAATTCGCACTCACTACATTTAAATAATTTCTTCTTTGAACCTGATCCCTCTCTCAGCAACCTTCCAGCTTGTGATTTTCTTCTCTCCATTTCATCAAATAGTCAATTTGGTATCCTCTACCTTCTGGGCAAACGTTGTGGCGAATTAAGCCTACTCGTGGGACCATTTTATTTTTGAACCTACGTTGCCCTCTAGTGGGGAAATGTAGCTGCACTCAATCGATGTCGCCTCATTCATACGAACGCCACTGTATTTTGAATTGATCTTAAATATGTAATGCATGTAATTGTTAAACAATTTCCAATTTTATTTAAATTTTTAAGCTCTTTATATTGAGCAAAAACTTGTGACGTGCATGATTAAGTAAATAAGGAGATAGCATCACGCCCCACAAATTGCCGTAAAAATATAGAACTTCTCTTAAATGGGGCGTGGGGTGTTCTCACTAAAAAGATATTGGTGATGAAAGATGGTCATCCATAGCACCTGACTGAAATAGTAAAAATAATTTCCACTAGATGGCGACCTAATGCAGTGTGTTGGAGAAGAGCAGAGAGAACCTCTCACTCGATAATCTCGTACCACCTCGGTATTTTTTATTTAGACATCTAGAAAAATATTTGAAAATCCGGTAAATCTGGGTAAATTCAGATGGATATAGTAAATATTTGTAATTATACACAGTAAATTCAAGAAATTTCATCTACAAAATTCACTAGATATTGATTATAGAATCGATATCAATTAAAAAAATCAAATGAGTAGATTTTAAAAAATCGATATTTAGAAAATTTTCGATTTAAGATTCACCAAAGGTCCTTAAAGATTTCTAAAAGTTAGGCCAAGTGATGTGAATGTGTTTTAGCATTTTCCAAAATGGATTCAAACAAATCTCAAATTTTGTTTTTGGGCAATTTGTCAGTGCTCCAATATGCCATTTTAAATTTATCTGAACACTTCATGATAAAATTCCAATAACATGCGAAGTGATGACGTGCAATATTATATGCAGTCATTAAAATTTGGAGATATTATACATTACTAAATTGTTTGCCAGTTAGGATTTCTTCAAACAATTCTGAAATGTTTATTAGCCACTTTCCTGCAAATGTTGCGAATTTTGAGAGGAAATGATAGTGTTAATTTTTAGTTGAGAGAAGATCGTTTTCTTAGCTCTTAGATAAGTTTTCCAGTGATTAAAAACTCCCCGTTGGTCAATTTAAAAAAAAAATTATTTTTTCAGGGGGTGAGGAATTTAATTTGTAGATAATTTACTCAGTCGTGAAACGGAAGGATAAAGTGGAGATAGTGGCAAGTCAGTCAAAATGTAACCAAGTGGAGAAAACAGTTTTTTTTAATATCTTTTCAAGGGTTTTGAGTGGGATATTTTAAGTTAATGTAGTTTTATAGAATTAATCAATGAGTGTTGATGGTGAATGAATTAAGGAATTATTATTCAGTTGATTGAAATTGGATTGTATAATTGGGTGCTGGAATTTATTAGAAAAACTTTCTTTAATTACATTCATTATATTTTCATTACGTATTTTACAATATTTAAGAAAGAGAAAATGAACAATTAAAATGAAAAATAACAATGCCATTTTATTGTATTTGTAGCTTCCTGAATTGCAACTTCTGCGAGCGATTGAGTGATAAAGACAAGTTCAACAATATCAACACATGGCGAAGGAATATTAGGACGACCACGCCAAATTGCTACCAACGTCTAGAGAAGGGCCTAAGAAAGTTGCTAGTAGAACGAAAAGGTAGGGTTTTTTTTTTACATTTATCATTTTAAAACCGGTTTACATAATTACAAGGACAGATTACTTCACATATTGACTTGCATTTAAAGAGAAAGTGCGGGATTACACGAGAAACTAAACTCTTTAAATAAGTGAACTTAAAGTGATTACAACAAATTTAAGTTCAATGTCACCCATAAAAATGACAATGCCATTGAAATTTCCAGTGTAACACTGGATTCGTTAAAGCTAAATATTGACAATTCAACTTGTCACCGCTAGAGGGCCTCTTATTTCTTGCATTAGCACACATTTTCTCATTAAGAAGCCACAAAAAACTATCACTTGTTTAATGTTATCGTAAAAGTGTTGGAGAATGTTAGTTTTGACTAGAACAACAACAGTTCTTTGTCCATTATAAATTTTATATATAATATTGCTAAGTAAGAGGAATAAGTTTTACTATAACTAAGTTCTGTGATATATCGACTGGTGCTTGACATTTCCATTGTCTCAAAGTAACTGAATACTCTAGCCAAAAGACTTAGCTAATAGTTGGTGATTTAGTTGTTACAAGAAGTCAAAATACCTCTGTGAATGAAACACAATCGTTTTGTCTCTCTAAGAGTTACTTAGGCTTCTTGACTTCAACTAAAAGTATGTTGGAATTGACTTGCTACCTATATAAGTACAAACGTAACATCTCCTGTTGTCAATTTTACTTAATCCAAAACCTAATAGGTATAGCCAAGTTAAAAGGAAGAACTTTAGCATAATAATTTTTAATACCTGAAGAATCGTTAACTTCCATTTTGTTTGATTGCGTCGAGCCTGAAAACAATCCATTAGGTTGAAGATGCAGTTAAAGGGACACTCAACCCCTCAGACAAGTTGGGTTTAAATAAAAGATTGCAATCGTTTAATTACCTGACTGTACCGTATGTAAACATCCAAGTAAAAAATAAGGAGTTAGCACCAAAATGATAGAGAAATTATTCTATACGTTTGACTACATCCAGACTGTACAGAAAACGAATCTTTAGTTTAATTATCACACACTTTTGTAAAGACTTAAAACTCCTCTTAAAGGAAGGGTGTTCTCAATAGAAATAGAGATTGGACATAAGCTTAAAACATAGTCGCACATTGCACCTGACTGAAATAGTAATAACAATTTCCACTAGGTTTTCAGAGAACCTCTTAACCATTCACTCGGAAGTCCAACGCATGATAAATCTCGTACCACCTCTATAGTTATGATTTATAAATGTAGAGTAAATACAATAACTACAACAAACGTGATAAATACAGAAAATATTTGTAATAAATTCAGATGGATGTAAGTTAGTAAATCCAAGGAAACATTTGTAAATATACACCTAAATCCAAGAAATTCCATGTAAAAAATACACTATATGTCGATTCTAGAATCGATTAGATATCGATTGAAAAAATCGAATGCAGTAGATTAAAAAAATAAAACTAAAAAAAATTTGATACTCTTTGGATTGCTATTTATTTTAAAAGTTAATGATAAAGTTCTATCACAGAATCTATAAAAAAAATCAAATAAATCCAATACATATTAATAAATCCTTAAATCTTGAACAATCTCATACGCCCTAAAAGGGAACATCGACCCCCTAGTGTCAACCTTTGATCCGAGAGTGTCTACATAGAGATTTATAAAAACATAAGATAGAAAGAAATTTACGGATTTGTTAATTCTGGTTGGAAATTATTATTAACTCGATGTGGTTTTCTTAATGTTTAATTGATTTTCATGGAATTATGTAGGATTTACTTGGATTTATTGATAATCTAAGATTATATAAGATTTACTCGGAAGTGAAATTTGATATGATAAAACACAATTACATTTAAAAACTTTAGGGTCTTAGCAGCTATTAAGAAAATGTATACATTATGTTTATTTTACAAACTTTTTATTTTTGAAATTAATTCAATTTCACAAAAATATTTCGTTTGTAAATTTAGATATATGTGGCTAAAATAAAGTAATACAATTCATATTTTATAAAAACATTACAAATTCAAAAATACAAAATTTAAAAAATTGTTACATTTTTGTGCCAACATGTTTTGAATTCACATGACATTTTAAATTTTCCTTCACTCTGCATGCATAATCACATAAACGACATTCAAATGGTTTTTCACCAGTGTGAGTTGTAGTATGGCGTTTTAATGAACCTAATTGAGAAAAACTACTCGAACAAAATGAGCACTTGTACGGTTTTTCTTTTGTATGGGTCCTCATATGAATTTTTAAAACGGATTTAGTAGCACACGAATAAGTACACAAACGACATTTTTCCAGTTTCTCACCAGTATGGGTTAATAAATGGATTTTTAATTCTTTTCTGGTAACTGTCTTGTGAGTGCACATAGGACAAGTAAAAGGTTTGTCATTGTTATGACGCATCACGTGTTCTTTTAAATCACCACTGTTGTTGCATTTAAAACTGCATTTGTCACATGTAAACAATTTTTCCCCAGTATGTGACGTTACATGTCCTTTTAGCTGATGTTTATAAGCACTTTTATACCCGTGTGCGTACGCATGTGATATCGTAAACCACTAGGGTCACTATAAGCACGGTCGCAAATGTTACACTTGAACGGTTTCTCTTGGGTGTGGGTTCTCAGATGTTGGTTTAAATGTGATTTTTGAACAGCAGAGTAATTACACAAATGGCATGCGTAGGGTTTATCCCCCGTATGTGTCCTCATGTGACACTGTAAATTTGCAGCTGTAATACATTCATAATCACAAATGTTACATTTAAATCCTTTTTCTTGGGTGTGGTTGTCAGATGCCGGTTTAGAGCTGATTTTTGAACACTAGAGTAATTACACAGATGGCACTTGAAAGGCTTTTCTCCTTTGTGAATCTTCTTATGTTTAAAAAGACTACTTCGGTAAACGCTTGTAAATTCACACTCACTACATTTGAATTTCTTCTTTGAACCTGATCCCCCTCGTGATGATTTCTTGTTTCCATCTTGCAATTTTTTGCTATCCATTTCATCGGTTAGGGCTTTAGCGAATTAACCCTACTTGTGGACGGTTGAAATTTTTAAACTCTCACGTCGCCCTCTAGTGAGAAACCTTTGCTTTACTCAAGTTCAAGGTCGCATCATGAATGGTCTTAAAAATGCGATGTGTTTGTTTCCTAATGAGGATTTCGGAAAGTTTAATGGAAAACTTTTCATTCAAAAAATTTTTTTTCTTTTAATGTCTGGAATGTAGAATGTTACTGACCAAAAGCTACAGTTGATCATATTTTAATCATTTGTTCACAAGTGAATCATAAAGTGGAATTTTTTGACCGCACCAAATTATATCAAATTGTATCAAATGATTAAAATGAAACCTCAAATATTTTTGTAAGGACTTTGTTTGGGCAAAATAAAGGAGACTGCTAGGAACTGCGTATATGACTGAAATAGTAAAAACAATGGGTCGACTTATCGTGCAGCTTGACTTTACTTTTATCAAAATGAGAGAACTTATTAACTTGTGACTCGAAGATGTCATCATAATAGTATCAGAAAATTATAAAAATATAAAATGAAATATAAATTTACGGATTTGTAAAATCATGTGGGATGGAATATTTTATTTTTACTATGCATTTACATGGTTTTACAAAACAAATCCAAGATTATACAAGATTTACTCAAATGCTGCTACCAAATGTACCAATTGACCTAATCAAATATTAGACACACTGCGCATTTCGTAGGCAAAAGCGTTACATTGATCCGATAGTGTCGACATAGAGATCAAATCATAAGATAGAAATTTAGAAAATGTTAATCCTGGTTGGAAAATGCTCATTATTAACTCGATTTGTTTAATGTTTAATTGATTTTCGTGCGGCGTGCGGCGTGCGGCCGTGGGGATGTGCTGTGTCTGTAACGCGGTCAGGAATTTTTGATCAGGCCATCTATTTATTCCTTATTCACCCGGTTTCAGCTGGCCTTGGGCAAGTTGTAGAATGAGGGGAGAGAAACCCTATTAGTAAATAGAGGAGTCACATTTTCAACTTGGTAAAAAAATTACATTGAAGTAAATAAATAATTTTTAAATCCTATTCTAT
>JAQGAS010002422.1:0-10581 GCA_034686365.1 Pachymerium ferrugineum
CAAAATAAATTAATTTTACAGAAAATGGATGTCGAGGGCATGAGTCTGCCATTAGGCCGACCTTCGTCACAAATGGATCACACTTCTTTCATTTACGTGGCAAGTTATGTCGTTTTTATTGACTTGTCAACCAAAAAGGCAATTGAATCAAGAGCTGAGTTTCTATATGCTGATCCATTCACCCTCACCGGTTGGGTCACACTGCTGCTATTTGTATTTTGCTTCTTCCTGTTGAAATTGATCAGGATAAGAAAAGAAAGGATTAGACAAAAGCAACATGTATTGCGACGTAAATATAAAAATTATAACCTTTTATACGTATAATAGAATGATTAAAAAAACTTGCAGGCTATGATCTCTCCAACAGAATTGTGACCACTTCGTTTTTCTTTTTAATGCTCTTGGTAATACAATTCTACAATAGTGTTTTATCGTCTCAATTAACAGCACAGAAACCCAAAATGCCATTTAATAATCTTGAAGGGATGATCGATGATGGTCGCTTTATGTTGGTGGCCCCAAAATCTGGATATGTAGATGCTTTTATAACGGTAATTCAATTTATTTGAATGAAATATATTGTTTATATTACACCTTTCTGGGAATCCATCTTGTATGTCTTCCCATAATTCGTTGAAAGAGTACACACGATATCTAGTGACATAAATAATATCGCCGATTATATTCTAGTCATGACCAATAGAATTCAACTAGTTTACTACTACAATCCAACTATAGTATTGATAATTTAAACTAGTCTAATTCTATTGGTTGATAGTTGATACGTTACGGTAGCTCACGGGTGACAGTGTGTTTATCCCTATGCGCTACAGTATAGCCAGATTCATCAAACTTTCCCACTGTTTAATTCTATTCAAATTGCAGCGCAGTAATGGCATCTTTTCAACCATCAAGAAGAAATCTCTTTACAAAACCTGTAACATTAAAGAAGATGACAAGATCGAAACAATAGTGAAAAATCAATATTATGTGTCATTGATATCAATGGGAGTCGGTAACTTATTAGATTGCTCTGTTTACATCCTGGATGCAACTTATTCTCCAGTGGAAATCGTTACTTATTTAAGGCCGCATTCACAGTACACAAAGTTTATTAATCTTTAGTAAGTTTAAGGAATTAAAGGGATAAATTTTAAAATTTATAAAATTTCTTTTTTTAGTACATTGAGGTTACGTTCTTCAGGAATTTTATCAAAATTGTATAAAGGTTATATTAAAGTGTATAGACCAGCCTGTGACATTGTGTTTCAGCCATTTAATGATTTCACAGCTGTTGAGTTAAGATTGTTTTCAATTCCGTTAGTAGTGCTGTCAATTGGAGTTGTAATTTCAATATCGTGTGTCTTTGTGAAAATTTACTTCATTATAAAACTTTCCATTCAATATGATTTGAATTTGTTCATCCTAGAACATAATAATAAAATGTATGTTATCCATCAATCGTTTTTCTAATGCGCACAGAACCCCCAACCAATTTTGAATGTCAGCTTTGGCGGGTAATGGTAGTTCTATTTTCTCTTATCGGGTGGCACCACCAACAAGAAGTAGTCTGATTTGACCTTGACTTTTACTGATCTTCATCAATCCCTATTAAAAGCAGGGAATAACTACACTTTGTATCGTACCAGTTTAAATTCCGTATTCTTTTGTTTAATTAAAACTTTTAATAATAAATTTTATAATTTCGTCATTTCATTTTTGCAATCTATCTGCCATTATAAACTAAAGTTTAGAAAATTTTACAGTTCAAAACTAGACTTCGATTCATCTTTTTTTTTGTACTTAAGTATGTTTAAAAACTCCCTACACAAATTTTCGAAATATTTTGATACCACTTACTGGTATTTATTATAAACGTCTTTTAATACTAATGACAGGCAATTGATTTAGCGTGACCTACTTCAGAATGTCTTTTCTATAATTCCTGTTATTAACTCAAACGTCAAGTAAAAATTGCAACATTATAATCTAAATTTGGCCTCAATAAGAATTTCACTTACAAGTTGCTCCATGAAGGTACTACAAGGCGGAATTCTTAATGGTCAACCTCAAATTCGTTTTCTTTATCATCTTTCAAACAAGTAAGTTGGAGCTTAAACAAAATGTACGTAGTATCAATTAAGGGAATAATTATTAGCAGTTTACTTACATGGTGCTTCAGAAAATACATCAACTCTTTTAGTATTGGATGTTATGATGGAGTTTCTAAGTATAAAAGGATGGCAAAATATTTTATTAGTAACTGATAAACCATGTATGTTTTAAATCTTAAAGACATACACAAGTTTTAATTAATCTATCGGTTTTCATTTTCATAGACAGCAAATATTTACCTCAATACTTTTCAAAGTCATATATAGCTAGTTCGATTATCCCAATACGCAATAACAACATTAGTCTACCTGAAACTTCAAAATATAAATATGTAATTGTGTGGTGCACAGATTACTGTTTAAATGACATCAAGGCAGAGGTAAATCAAGAATTCGATTTTATAGTCCACCATTAATTAATTAAGCAATTTTCAGAGCAAGTTAATTTATAAGAACTACATTTGGCTTGTTGTTTATGATACATTGGAATATTTCAAAAGGGACACAATTAACTTAAGAAGCAATGCGAGAATTGACTCGCACTTGTATGTGATCGTTCCCAAAGAAACTATAGTAAGAATAGTAGCTTGTTAAGTTTTAAGAGTCTGTCCAAGCTTAAAACATTGTAGTGCAGTTTTTTTTTTATTTAAATGGTTTCAACAACCCCACAGAAAATGTTGCGGTCATTTATTTAGTGGTTCAGAAATTTGGGGTAATTAATTCAGTGAAAGTTCTCTAGTTGAAATGAAACTGCTCTAAGATTGCACCAAAATTAAAATAAGAATTCAGCATTTTATTTATAGTAACTCAATAAGTGAAGTTATTTAGTCACTATAAAATGCTTTTGTTGATTCACTTACTCCATTTTATAGCGATGAAATAACTGCGTTGACTCTATATAATTGCAGTTTCATGACTCAATTACTGCTGTATATTGACCCAATTACTTCAATTCTTGCATAGTATTGCAGTGTTTTTCTGAAATGCACAAAAATCTTTAATTATTTTAGCAATGGGAAGTTATAGAAATAATTCCATCCACTTTGATCACAAAAATGAATGAAGTAGCGACTATTACACCAACAAAAGAAATAATATGGTCAAAACCCAAACCAACTATTAATTGTGACTGTCTTTTGAGAGGTGTCAATATATCAGTAACCTATTGGCATGTAAGAACTATAATATGAATACAAACCTTTAATTTATAGCTCATGAAATATTGAAATTACAGTTTCCACCTTTGGCTTCCGTTGATCCACATACTAATAAAGTATCTGGCGAACGATACATTATGATGAAAATTTTTGAACGTTACTTGGGATTCAAGTACAAATTCAATCTGCAATACAATTAAAATTTGCTAATTACAATTTTCAGAATAAACATTGTGTTGCTCAAACACATGCCACACGTGAAAGCTGCTAATTACAGTAGACAATTAGCTAGGGAAAAAGTAAGTCGTCGTCAACCTCAAGGAGATTGTAACCAAAATAAATTAATTTTGCAGAAAATGGATGTCGATGGAATGAGTCTGCCATTGTTCCCACGTTATGCACATCAAATGGATCACACATCTTTCGTTTTCGTGTCACTTGTTGTCGTTTTCATGGACTTGTCAATCAAAAAGGCAATTGAATCAAGAGCTGTGTTTCTATACGCTGATCCATTCGCCCTCACCGTTTGGGTCACATTAGCCTTATTTATATTTTGCTTCTTCCTGTTCAAATTGATCAGGATAAGGAAAGAAAAGATTAGACGAAAACAGCAAAATATATTACCAAGTATAAAAATTACAATTTCATACTTACAAAATAATGTTTAAAAATACTCTTGCAGGTTATGATCTCTCCAACAGAATTGTGACCGTTTCATTTTTCTTTTTAATGCTCCTGATAATACAATTCTATAATAGTGTTTTCACGTCTCAATTAACAGCACACAAGCCCAAAATGCCATTTAATAGTCTTGAAGGGATGATCGATGATGGTCGCTTTACGCTGGTGGCTGCAAAATCTGGATACATAGATGCTTTTATAATACAGGTACCATTGTTTTTATTACGCCTTTCTGGGACTTCCATCTTTCCTGTCTTCCCATAATTCGTCACATAGAGTACACATGACATCTGGTGACTCAATGTCCCCGATTGTATTCTAATCATGACCAGTAGAATTCAACTAGTCTCCTCGTTCAGACCAATCACATTAGTATTGGTAATTTAAACTAGTTTATTTCTATTGGTTAAAGCACTACTGTAGCTCACGAGTAACAATACGTTTGCCTCAATGCGCTACAGTTGAAACAAATTTGTCAAACTTTTACACTTTTAACTCTATTCAAATTTCAGAGCAGTACTGGTATCTTTTCAACCATCAAAAAAAAATCTCTTTACAAAACCTTTGATATCAAAGATGACAAAATCGAATCAATAATGAAAAATCAATATTACGTATCAGTGAAACCAATGGAAATTGCTAACTTATTAGATTGTTCTGTTTACTTCCTGGACGCAACTTATTCTCCAGTGGAAATCGTTACTTATTTAAGGCAGCATTCGCAGTATACAAAGTTATTTAATCTTTAGTAAGTTTAAGAAATTAAATGGGATAAATTTTAAAAAATTATAAATTTCTCTTTTTAGCACATTGAGATTACGTTCTTCAGGAATTTTAGCAAAGTTATTTAAAGGTTATATTAAAGTTTATAGACCAGCCTGTGACATTATATTTCAGCCATTTAATGATTTCACAGCTGTTGAGTTAAGATTGTTTACAATTCCATTAGTTGTGTTGTCAACTGGAATTGTAATTTCAATCATTATGTGTCTTTGTGAAAATTTACTAAGTTATAAAACTTTCCATTCGACACGGTAGAAAATTGTTTGTCCTAGAAAATAATTTTAATGTTTCCCAAAATCACAATCAGAACCCGCATCCAATTTTTGCTGAACTGAAACTAGATAAAGCATTGTAAAAAAGTTCAATGGTTACCATAATAAAGAAACTGCCTTATAGTTTCTAAAGTGTCATTGACTTTCTATACCTACAGATGTTTTGTCTTTAACTAGCTGTCAACAACACGTAAATTAAATATAGTTTCTATTCTGCTACCAATATAGTTCCTCACTGAAATCAATGTTGGTAGTACTCCTTTCTCAAATATTCTTCAAATATTGATTATAGTATTAATATTACCGTATTATTATTATTTTTTATATTCCAACAAAGATCCTTACAATATTTTTAATTCTTACGTTATTGCGGCACTGAAGAAATAAAATTATTTCGTGCTACACTGGAAATGGTGGTATCTAGTTTCTCTCACCGGTTGGCACCACCAACAAGAAGTTATCGAATTAGACCAAAAATCCAGACAAGAAATACTACATAATTAAAGGGGGGGGGGGGGGGTCTCATATAAAATACTAATATGGGGGGGTGAAAGATGGTAAAATGTACTACCTTTTCTACCATTGCACCTACATCGGCGAGAGTTCCATTTTTTGCAATTTAATCCTAAAATTACGAGTCGGAATTTCGCGTTTTAGCAATTCCCAGATTTTGTGATGACGTGTTATTACTGTTATACGGTATGAACCGCCGATAGTTGCCCCAACTATAACAATGCTGTGTTACAGCGTCGCATAACACGTCATTCTCAGATTTGGGAATTGTTAAAATCAGAAAAATCAGAAATTTAGCTACGTAACTTTGGGATTAAATTGTAGGTAGGTGCAATGGAAATAAAATAGTACCATCTTTCACCCCCAATATAATATTTTAAATGAGACACCCCAGTTTTAAATTTAAACAAAACTAGTTTAAATTCCGTACTTTTTTCTTAATTAAAAATTGTAATAATAAATTATGATTTCGTCATTTCATTTTTAAAATTTTGCTGCCATTATAAAATAAAAGTTTATAAATTTTTACAGTGCAAAACCTGAGTTCGATTTTTTTGTATAAGTAGGTTTAAAAACTCCTACAAATTTTCCAAATATTTTGATAGCAGGCTTTTTCACTATTATTATACACGTTATTGATTTAAATGTCTTTTAATACGAACAATAGTCGATCGATTACGCGTCATTCATTTTTTTCAATAGTCGATCGATTACGCGTCATTTATTTTTTATAATTTCCGTTATTAACTTAAACGTTAAGTAAAGATTGCTACATTATAATCTAAATTTCGCCTCAATAAGAATTTCATTTACAAGTTGCTCCAAGCAGGTACTACAAGGAATTCTTAATGGTCAACCTTAAATTCGTTCTCTTTACCATCTTTCAAGCTAGTAAGTTGAAACTTAAAATGTCCACAGTATAAATTAAGGGAATAATTATTAGCAGTTTACTTACATGCTGCTACAAAAAATACATCAACTCTTCTAGTTGTGGACGTTATGATGGAGTTTCTAAGTATAAAAGGATGGAAAAATATTTTATTAGTAACTGATAAACCAAGCATGTTTTAAATCTTTAAGAAATGCAAAGTTTTAATTAATCTATCCATTTTCATTTTCATAGACTACAAATACTTACAGCAATATGTCTCAAAGTCAAACATAGCTAGTTCGATTATCCCAATACGCAATAACAATATTTGTTTACCTCAAAGTTCAAAATACAAATATGTAATTGTCTGGTGTACATATTACTGTTTAAATGACTTCAAGGTAGAGGTAAATCAAAACCTTAACTTTCTAGAACGACATCAATTAATTAATTAACTTTCAGAGCAAGTTAATTTATAAGAACTACATTTGGCTTCATGTTTACGATACATTGGAATATTTCAAAAGAGACAAAATAAATTTAAGAGGCAATGCGAGAGTTGACTCGCACTTGTATGTGCTCGTTCCCAAAGAAAATATCGTAAGAATAATATCTTGTTAGGTTATAAGATTCTACTCCAGTTTAAAAAAAATTGCAGATTTATTGCAGATTTTTTTTACTTAGACGGTTTTTCAACAATGCCACTGAAAAACGTTAGTGTCATACACTGCGTAATTCAGCAATGTGGGGTGATTAATTCAGTGAAATCACTCCAGCAGTTGAAAAACACTGCTCTAAAATTGCACTAAAATTAAAATAAAATTGCAATTTGTTGACGCAGTTACTGCGTTTTGTAGTGATTAAATAACTGCAGATTGTTGACTCAATTGCTGCAATTTGTTGACTCAATAGCAGCAGTATGTTGAATCAGTTACTGCATTTTATAGTGACTAAATAACAGCAGTTTGTATACCCAATTACTGCAGTTTGTGACTCGATTACTGCAATTCTCGCAATGAATTGTAGTGTTTTTCTTGAAATGCAAAAATCGTTTGTTATTTTTAGCAATGGGAAGTTCTAGAAATAATTCCATCCACTTTGATCACAAAAATGAATGCAATAGCAACTATTACACCAACAAAAGAAATAGCATGGTCAAAACCCAAACCAACTAACAACTGTGATTGTCCTTTGATCGGTGTTAATATATCAGTAACCTATTGGCATGTAAGAACTATACGAATACAAACCTTTAATTTATAGCTCATGAAATATTGAAATTACAGTTTCCACCTTTGGCTTCAGTTGATCCACATACTAATAAAGTATCTGGCGAACGATACAATATGATGAAAATTTTTGAACGTTACTTGGGATTTAAGTACGAATTTTATCTGCAATTAAATTAAATTTTGCTAATTATCATTTCTAGACTAAACATTGTCTTGGTCACCCGTGTACCACATTTAGAAGCTCTTAATTACAGTAGACAATTAGCTAGAGAAGAGGTAGGTCGTCGCTATTCACAAGATTGCAACCAAAATAAATTAATTTTACAGAAAATGGATGTTGAAGGCATGAGTCTGCCATTAGTTCTACCTTTGGCTCGAATGGATCACACTTCTTTCCTTTTCGTGTCAAGTTTTGTCGTTTTCATGGACTTGTCAACCAAAAAGGCAATTGAATCAAGAGCTGTGTTTCTATACGCTGATCCTTTCACACCCACTGTTTGGGTCACATTGGTTTTATTTATATTTGGCTTCTTCCTGATCAGGATAAGAAAAGAAAAGATTAGACAAAAACAACAAAATGTATTACGAAGTAAATATAAAATTTTAAATTTTAAAAGTTTAATATATGTCCAAAAATACTTGCAGGTTATGATCTCTCGAATAGAATTGTGACCACTTCAATTTTCTTTTTACTGCTCTTGGTAATACAATTCTACAATAGTGTTTTCACGTCTCAATTAACGGCAACTAAACCCAAAATGCCGTTTAATAATCTTGAAGGGATGGTGGATGATGGTCGCTTTATGTTGGTAGCTGCAAAATCTGGATATATAGACGCATTTATAATGCAAGTAAGTCAATTTTAATGAAAGATTATTTTTGTAACACCTTGCTGGGAATCTATCTTGCAAAGCTTCCCACAATTCGTCGCAAATAGTACACACGACATCTGGTGACATAAATAATGTCCCCGAATGTATTCTTGTCATGACCAATAGAATTCAACTAGATTACTAGTTCAGACCAATCACAGTATTGCTAATTTAAACTAGTTTAGTTTTATTGGCTGAAACGTTACGGTAGCTGTCGGGTGACAATGTGTTTGTTTCTTGTTCGCTACAGTAGAAACAAATTCTTCAATCTTTCCCACTTATGATTAATCTGTTCATACAATTGCAGCACAAGACTGGTATCTTTTCAACCATCAAGAAGAAATCCCTTTACAAAACCTTTAATATTAAAGATGATAAGATAGAATCAATAATGAAAAATCAATATTATGTATCAGTGAAACCAATGGGAATAGCTAACTTATTAGATTGCTCTGTTTATATACTGGACGCAACTTATTATCCAGTGGACATCGTTACTTATTTAAGGCAGGATTCACAGTACACAAAGTTATTTAATCTTTAGTAAGTTTAACGAACCAAGGGGATAAATTTTAAAAACTATTAAATTTCTCTTTTTAGCACATTGAGGCTACGTTCTTCAGGAATTTTATCAAAGTTATTTAAATTAAATATTAAAGTGTATAGACCAGCCTGTGACATTGTGTTTCAGCCATTTAATGATTTCACAGCTGTTGAGTTAAGATTGTTTACAATTCCATTAGTAGTGTTGTCAATTGGAGTTGTAATTTCAATCATCGTGTGTCTTTGTGAAAATTTACTTCACTATAAATCTTTCCATTCAACATGATTTGAAATTGTTAGTCCTAGAAAATAATAAAATGTATGTTATCAATCGTTTTTCTAATGCGCACAGAACCCCAACCAATTCTGAATGTCGAGCTCTGCCTTGTAATGGTGGTTCGATTTTCTCTTACCGGGTGGCACCACCAACAAGAAGCAGTCGAATTGACCTTGAATTTACTGATCTTCATCAATGCCTATTAAAAGCAAGAATACAATTTTGAACTGAACTAATTTAAATTCTTTTGCTTAATTAAAAATTATAATAATAAATTGTATAAATTCTAATTTCATTTTTAAAATTTTGCTTCAATTATAAACCAAAATTTATAAAATTTTACAGCTCAAAACTACACTTAGATTTTTCTTTTCTTCTTTTTGTACTTTACTATGTTTAAAAACTCCCTACACAAATTTTCGAAATATTTTGTACCAGGCTTACTGACTATTATTATAAACATCTTATAATACTAATGACAGTCAATTCATTTTGCGTGACCCACTTCGGAATGTAATTTTTATAATTCCCATTATTAACTTAAACGATAAGTAAAAATTGTCTACATTATAATCTAAAATTAATTGGTTGCGGGTTCTAAATTTAATAACAATTTCAATTACTCCAGGTGGCTCCAAGAAGGTACTACAGGAATTCTTAATGGCTAAAACTTGTTCTCTTTACCATATACTAGTGAGTTGCAACTTAAACAAAATGTACGCGTATAAATTATTGATTAATTATTCGTAGTAAATTGCACGCCGTTTCAAAAAATTAATTAAAAATTATAATTATAAATTATATGATTTCGTCATTTCACTTTTACAATTTTGCTGCCATTTTAAAATACAGTTTATAAAATTTTACAGCTCAAAACTTAATGTGAATTTTTTTTCTTTTATACCTAAGTAGGTTTAAAAACTACCTACACAAACTTTCAAAATATTTTGATACCAATCTTACTGACTATTATTATAGCGTTATTGATACTAACGTCTTATAATATTAATGGCAATTATCGATTATATGTCACGCACTACGGTATGTCATTTTTATAATTTCCGTTACCAATTTAAACGTCATGTAAAAATTACGACATTATAATCTAAATATAATTGCCCTTCAATAACAATTTCACTTACTCCAAGTTTCTCCAATTAGGTTCTACCAGTGATTCTTAATGGCCAACTTCAAATTCTTTTTCTTTACCATCTTTCAAACCAGTAAGTTGGAGCTTAAACAATATGTTCGTAGTATAAATTAAGG
>JAQGAS010002423.1:0-10581 GCA_034686365.1 Pachymerium ferrugineum
AAAGGTTGGAGATGGTGAAATTGTTTTAGGCGTAAAGGTTGGAGATGGTGAAATTGTTTTAGGCGTAAAGGTTGGAGCTGATTGTGACGAGGACTTAACGTATTCTAAGCTTGAAATCTCTCTTTCTTCTCCTACAGTTTCGGATGATGCAATGAATGGCACGTCCAATTCATTACCCGATGCTATAAATGATACATCATATACATTGTGTGATGATACAACAAATGCTGCTTCCATAAAACGGTCGTGTGAAGAAGCTTCGCGATTGTCCAATACAGTTTGTTTCGATTGTTCTTTGTCAGTCATTTCTTCTCGACTTGATGTAATCAAGTTGCAGATTAAGGACTTTGATTTATTTGTATTTTTTTCCATGTCATCGTTAGATGTTGAACGGGAATCTTCATCACCGAACATTTTAGTATGAGTTGTTTTTGATCCTATCGAATAATTGCCCTTCGATGATTTATCAGCAATACTTTTAATAGACGAGTCAGCATCAAGTTGTGATAAATTACGTTCTTTTAAAAAGTAAAGTTTGTTTTGACCTTGAATTGCTATCTCTACTTCCTCTAGGTCAGGAGACCAATCCATCTTTACGCTTTCTGCTTTTTCAACAGGTTCACTGCCATTCGCTTTCGGGACAAGCCATGTCGACTCGTTCGATAAATTGCTTTCTTCAGGTGCGTCAGTTGCTTTATTCTTCTCTGCATTATAATCTTTGACTATAGGTCTAGTTATATTACCAAGCAAATTTTCCGACAGTTTGTCAATGTTTGGTTCAATTACCTCAGAGCCTCCCTCACGCTGTTCACAATCAGGAAATCTTCGAATTGTCTTTTCTGGGTATTTTAATACGGTAAATGTTTTCATTATTTCTGCTGCTTTTGAAGAATCAATTGTTCTAGTTGGTGTTTTCGCTTTATCTCCCGCTCTCGGACTTACGATTATTTTTTCAGTTCGTTTTTGGGACGAACTTTTTTTTTGTGACGGTACCTTTTCTACTGTTCCCTTCTTTGCAGCACCCTTTGTCTTTGGTTTTTGAATAGGAACTCCTGAGCAATCATTTAGTTTTTTCGAACGGCCATCGGAATTTTCCTCTTGCCTCACCTTTCCCAAATCTGAGGTTTTAGACGTTGAAATGCCTTTCACGTGTTCAGATTCCCTTATAAAAGACGTAACACTTTCTATGGTTTCAACTATGTTGTCATTTTCATCCTCATTCTCTTCTTCCCGAACAGAACGTTTTTTTTTTTTTATGTTTTCTAGCATCAGTTTCAATTTTTCCCTATTTGCGACTTTTATCATCCCAGAACTTGATAAGTTGCTAGAGCTGCGGGGTGCTTTCAAACATCTGAAAGTGGTTTGCGTTTCAATATTCTTTTTTTTTTCCATTTCATCTTGTTGGTTCTGTTTCCTTTCGCCACTGTTTTGGACCTGCGTTTCTCTAAAAACGCTTTTTCGATTCTTCTGCAAGTTAGCTGAAAAAGAAAGAAAATCAAATACTTAGTGTTAACTGACACAACCATTTACTAACTGTCGTCTGCAGAGGATATTAAATAAGTACTATTCTTTTCAGGTACTTTAAGCGATTTTATTGTTGTTATCACTGCTGGTGTACTAGAAGCAGTAGCTTGTCTTTTGTTGGAATTATGTGTTTTTAGTGGTAGGCTTCTTTTTCGATATTTTTCAGGCCGGCTTTCTTGCTCGGTTTCAGGAGAACCGATGGTTTTCAATACTTGTGATAACTTGTTATATAAGGGCTTACTAATCGCTGAAAAAAATATATATACAATAAAATCACACAGTTTTTGAATATTTTCTTACATTCGTAATTTGATTTCGAAATGTTAGAATAGGCAATTGAACGTTTGCTTGAAATTGAACGTTTGCTTGAAATTGAACGTTTGCTTGAAATTGAATTTGGTGAATAGTTTCCTCTGTTAGGTTGAACAATTACTCTTAGAGTAGGTGGAATGTCTAGAACTGTTGCTCCTAATTAAATAACAAACACGATTTGTAATGTTCTAATTGTAGATTAAGCTAGTACCTTTGCAGATTAAGCCCACTTGCATACAGATTCTAAACCTACACGGAATGCACATCTTGAGTCTACAGTTTCCGTTATTACAAATCTTTTTATTGCATGGTTCCCTCAAAACTGCAAGAAAGTCACCCTTCGATTTGGTCCTTCGAAAAAATCCCTAAAGCGCCATAATTACATTTTAATGTAATAAGTAATACTTTTAATTATAATTTTACCGTGCAAGCGGAGCAAGTTAAAACGTGGAAGTACGGTTCAATTTTGCCATTTTCTCGAGTGCATACCGAACAGCTTTTCTTCATTGATCCTTTATACACAGAATTCATATCGAATCGAATCATTTCAAAAAGGTTTATCCACTTGCACGATGAAGAAAAGAACATGTGCGCGTGCTATCGCACTCGTAGTTATTCTCGTGCTAAGATAGCAGACTGTAAAAGTAGCGCCCTCCTTAAAAACATTTTAATTGTTTAAAAAAAATAGGATAGCGCGTGTTGTAAGAATGGAAATCAGAGCAACTTCACCATCCACATTTTTGTCATTTCAAAAAATGACAGCAATTCTTCCAAATCTTCAACGATCAATTTCCGGGGACAATTTTTAAATCTAAATTATCTGAGAAAATTTAGAAAATATATCTTCTTTTCTGTCTTCAAACAATATTGTACAATGGCTGATGCAAATTGTGCATACCTCTTGGAAGAGGCAGAAGATGATGAAATAGAAGATTTGTTGCAAGCAACGACTGATATTTCTCTATACGTTGGACCAAACAAAAATGAGTTCGTTAAAATACCTGCCCATAAATCCGTTTTGAGTGAAGCAAGTCCAGTTTTCACTAAAATGATGATCGAAGGACATTTCAAAGAAAGTGAAACGGGAGAAATTTTCATCACTGATATCAAACCCAAAATTTTTAGAAATGTTTTATTGTAAGTATTAAAATAAAATAGTATCTTAATGGATATACGCAGTTTACAAATTTTTTAGTACTTAAAACTTTAAAATAGTATCTACCTATCCTTATAAAAAGTTAATCAACTGTCATTACAACGTCATCAATTTTGTGTTTGGTATAGTAATTTGGCCCATTTATCCTGCAGTTTTCATCTGGTTTTTTCATTGATGTGTCTTGTGTTTGTGCCCAAAATACTGCTGGTAAATTCTTAAAATAAATTTAAATTCCAGATTCCTCCATAAAAGCATTTTCAAGGCGGCAACAATGGAAGAATGCCTCGACGTATTGCAAGTGGCCGACAAATATTTCATGAATGACTTAAAAAACGCCTGCGTAACCGAAATGTCCAAATACGAAATAACTAATGACTCCTTCTGGCAACTTTTTGAAAACTACCATAGCAGAGGGTTAGACCTCACATCCGAAGACCTAATCATCAAAACCTACTCATACCTCGACAAAAACGCCCACACAATTTTAACCCATGAAAACTTCCAACTTCTCGATTACACCGTCATCCTCCGAATCATTCAACGCGGAACCCTAAAAATCGACGAAAGAGTTCTTTTTGACAGCATCGTCAAGTGGGCCAAAGCCGAATGCGCCAGAAAAAACTTTCAACCAACCCCAGAAAATATCCGAAAATCACTTGGCAACATTCTTTTCCTAATCCGATTCTTCCGTATGTCAAAAGAAAAATTCAAAGAAGGTCCGGAAAAATCTGGGATTTTAACAAGCGACGAAATTGACACAATGCTGCGAGAATCTTGTCCCCAAAAGACAATTTTACCACTCCCATGGAACAACCAATTACTTTCCTGTCCTCGAGAAACCTATTGGTCATTAAGTACAATGTACGTCTGCAGATCTATTAACTGGGAAACTACGTGTTTTGTGTACGCAAACGACGCAGTTGTCCAAAGTATTGACGTTTGGTTCTCCAAAGCTTCTGATGTCAATGTCGTTCTAAGCGACTTAAAAGGACACGTGTTAAAGACTTGGCAAGTTGTCGCTAATGAAAATAGACATTCAGATTTACCGGGTTTCAACCGATTAGACGGACCTCTTTTCTTGAAAGAATGTACCTGTTATAAATTAGAGGTAACGAACGTAGAAGGAAGCCTTAAAGTTGATTTTTGTCATGGGGGACCTTGGGGTGATCGATTCGGAGAACAGACGGTTTTTTTCACGTGTCGTCTTGGGGATATTAAAGATATGGACAAGTGTTTGTCTCAGAATTATTGGAGGAATGTTTTCTCACGTAAACCACCTACGCATGATGAAGGGGTCATTCCAAAACCATCTACTGTTTGTTTGATTTTTGCTATGATGGCTTCTTTTTGCTAATTTTTTCCCCGCCTTTTTTTTTGGAAACTTTTATTCATGGATTTTGAAATGCCTGAATTTTTTTTGCGATTCATCAAAATTTAGTCCGAGTGTAGAAAGGAATAAATTGAAGTTGAAGATTTAGAAAAACGATTTTTTTATAATGTATTATTTATTTTATATTATACAGAATTGCTGGTTTGTGAGCCGGATTCAGTTTTCTGGAGTTTTATCTCCTGATAAGAACAAACTGAAATTTTAGAATTTTTTTTTAGTAATAATAAATCTTTATATATATTAAATTAAGAGATTTTTCAACCTGATTTTTTCGTCATTTTTTTCATCTTCATCATCAAATAACTCAAAATCGGCACGGGATGAGAAGTAAACCGAGGTATCACTCTCCTTTTTTTCAACAATATCTAAAGTGATTGCATCGCCAGTATAAAATATTGCTTCACAGGATTTCCTTGTCAACAATTTTTTCTTGGCTGAAGAGAATTCACCCAAAGCCAAACGATTTCCGCATTTTTCAGACACTCCAGAAGCGAAACGCGGCACGTGATGATATGCCGATTTTGTATCATCTGGGTACATTTCTTGCAAATTTCCTTCTGGTTTGTTAATTGTCTTGAGGAGATTAAATATTGACTTATTAACAGTTACACCCATTTCTTCTGTGGTTTCAACTCCGGAGTAATCTAACATTTGCATCACGTCTTTGAGGTAATCTTGATGCTCTGGTTGGGGATCTTCGTCTTTGATTTTCATTTGACTCTCTTCTTCTTTGCCTCCTGCTCTGGTTCGGTCAGTTTTCATTTCGTTGTTTGAGGATATTGACATATCAGACACAGAAGATGATAGTAACAATTCTCCATTCAAAAAAAGAATTCGGTCACACCAGTTGCGCCAAACGAGACTAGAGTTATTTCTTTCGCTTAGTTCATAATAACGGTTACATCCTTTGAAAGTTGAAATCTGAAATGTTGAGAAAATTATTTTATTATACTTTACAATTTACTTTGCCACGCACAGCTGTCCCTTTCCCGTATTTTTGCGCAACTTTTCCCCACATTTGGAATAATTTGCAAGGGAGATTTCACTGTATAACTTGTCAATTGGCTAAAGACAGGCAATTTGACAAATTTTATAAGCTTTTCTGGTCTTGCAACTACAGTTTTTTTACATCTGGTGGCTAAACTAGAAATATTACGACTGCTCTTATTGTATACATCCCTTTGAACGATATACAGATTTCAAGATCTGTTTTATATTGAACGGTTTATATAAAAAACATTGTGATATTTCTATTAAAGGAATTCGTTCTTTAACGTACTCTGATTCTTCTGTATTTTTCACTCTGCACCGATATGCGAAGATAATTCAATGGAATTATGTTTTGTAATTCCAAGGTTGTATAATTTGGATCAAGGGAAACGTAAGTAGCTGTAACGAGGACCTCAGGAGTAATAGCTAAATGGACCTGTTGAATTCCGTTGCCATTTTTGTCGATCTGTTACAATAAAATGTTACAAATTTTTTCGCAATGCAGTAAGTAAAGACTTGTAATTCACTTACTTCAGCAAAGGAATTTTCTAATAAAATTACAAGGTTTTTAAATTCTGAATATTCTTTTGATCCTACTAATGAACGAATTTGAACCATATTTAAAATAATTAATCGTTATAATTGAAAATCATTTTCATCCGCTAATACCTCTAGTTTCGTTTGGTTTGTTACATTTCATTAGGTTTAATTTTAAAATTATTGTTGATAATCTGTTCGTGCGCTCGTTGGATCCATTCAACTAATTGTTAATTGAAAGATTTTTTTTTTGGAAATGCATTTCGGATATGGTGTGGTTCTTAAACTTAAGATTAAGAAGTTTTGTAGGACCACAGTTAGAAAGTTTTTTTGGTTTTTCCCCTAAAGTATTTATAAACTTCAAATTATACCAAAATACTACAGAGAAACTACGGAATGTTTTTCGCTGCTTACGAAAGGTTTTCACAAGGATTAAAAAACATGAGTCAGTTATTAAGCATTTATTGTTTTTAACCAATTAATTTTTCGAACATCATTAAGTTATTTCAAGCTATTGGAAAAAATTTGACAAATGCAGAGTTTTCCTTTATGGATCCCTCTAGCTTCGAAAGCTGCAATTACCAAATACTGGTGTCCAAAAAAACTTCGGCATTGTATAACACAACTCATTTCTGAAAAAAAGTGTTTAGTCTGCAGTAATAAAAATAAGTCACTATCTCACTTTTATATATTTTTTTAATTGCTTTCATCTCAATTTCCACATCCACTTCCCGGTAACCAATTCCTGCTAATGCATTTCCAGTGAAACTTCTTGTGGATTTTTCAACAATCTTAATCGCTGTAACAGTAGACGTGTTGTTTGATTCTTTATTCACTTCTGCATTTCCGGTGGTCTCACTTATTAATTTAGACAAGTTCTCAGTTTTATTCGGATTGTATTCAATGGTAGAACTGATTGACACGTTTTGAATCGCTTCATCAATTGAAGTATTTTCTGGTGAAAAGGTAGTTGTATTCATCAAAGATGTTGTCGAAACCTTCAACTTACGTTCAGTTATATTTTTGAATACATGATTACTCGGTTCTTCATCAATAATATATTCTGGTTGCCTTTCTACATTCTGTATGCTCTCAAATAACGGTTGTGGTTTTCCTGTTTCATTGGTGGTATGTCGGACACTTTCGATGTGCACAATCAATACTGTGAAACTTAGTAATTGCAGTAAATGCATTTTGCAAATAGCTCGTCGTTAAACCGAATGCTTTCTGGAATTTAAATGGAGGATGTTCATCCAATAATGTCATACTAACATCCAATAACCTTGGTTACAATTGTTATATGCGCAATAAAAAAAAAGAAAAGTAGACCCAATCTGCTGTATAACCAATGCAAACATAACTTTAAGTGAATTCACTAAAGACAAAAGTAACAAAATAGTGATAAGCTTGAAGTTTACTTTTCTTGTGGTAATTTAATTTAATTTTATTTGTTTAATACATTAAAATAGTGTTACACTCTGATTGTACACGTACACTTTATGCCATGATCTTTGGCATCTTCCACAATATTTGGGTAAACTTCGTTACAAGAGAAATAGCAACTTACTGTTAAGTAATGAAAATTTTAAGCGACGGAGTTTATACGTAATTTTCATAAATGACTTACATTCACCACTTCTTTCAACTGTTCGTATGGTAGTTGACACTCCTTCAACTGAGCCGGTTTCAATAAGAAGCACAGCTGATACCAATAGCAAGCAAACGAGAAATTGGCACTGCATTTTCAATGGTACCTAAAAAAAATAATTTTAAGACGTTGTAACTTATGAATTGGTTACTTTTTCACTTAACTGGAGAAAAAAATTCAAGAGCTAATTGAAATGGAGTTGTCAAGGGTTTTATACTTAATGCAACTCATTTAAAAAGGGCAGCAGGAAGTAAGTTATCACAAGTGAATAAGTGTGACACAACTCAATGGGAAGTCAACTGCGTACATTGCGAAAGATAGGAAGATGAAAGCATAGCGGCAAGGATGTGTCAAAATATAATCTTCATTTCCTGACTGTAACCTTCAAATTCCGGTTATAAGTAACTGGCAAATCTATATTCTTGGAAAGTTCGTCTCCTTGTGTGAAAATGTAATAAGAGGCATTCTTCTATTATTTTGGATAAGGACCGGAAGTTTATTTTTTAATGGCATCTGGTGTATTTATACCTAGCACGACATGCCTAAACCTATTACGCGCAGTTTTTAAAAAATTTTTAAAAAAAAACTACAGAATGAATATTTCTAAAAATTTAATATAACACTCATAAAAAATGAGTTAATAGGGTTGGGATTATTACGCCTAACTCTAATAACTCATTAAAGAGTTTGTGTTTTAAAACGTCTTGCCTAACTATTAACTTATTAGAGTTACTTTTTTAACTTCAAAATTTTATGGAACGCCAATTCTATGCTGCATCAATGCAAACGATCGCTAATATTCTGACGCCCATCGATAGGTAAATACAATTTAGATTTACCAATTCGATCCTATTGATTCCATAATTTATACTTTTATATGTCTACAGTGCCATCGATGGCTGATACACCACCCACAATCGCGAGCCAAGATAGCGGCGAGCATGATTCAGCAAGGTAATTATTTTAGCGAAGTTTAAATTTCATTAATTAATTCACATGTTCTTTTTTAGGTATAATACCAATACAATCAACATTCGGAAATGCTTCCACACTTGCGCCATAATATTTTAACCGTCATCAGACAATTTTAAGGTAAACAAAATTGAAATTCAAATCCAATTACTCTTGAATACCAAACACATGCACAAAGTGTTTCGAAAATTTGCAAGTGCAAATCAATTTTGTAATTATTATGTTTAATTTAATAATATGATTTCAGATGTTTTAAACCCAAAAGGATCACCAAACCGTTCCGGTCGGCTCGATGACATCTAATGCGTAAATTCAAGTAATAAACTTATTTTCATCACAAATTTGTGGCTAATTTATTCTTATTCATATTTCAGAATATTATCTATTTATTTTGGACTACCTGGAATTCCTCAACTGCCTTCCTACACTGATTTAGATCTCCAAATGGGTCACTTTTTATGTTTGTACCGAATAAAATATATTAATCAACCCTGATTGTTTTCAAGTGGTTAAATTGTTATTTCATATAGGACAAGTTACAATATTTGGTTGAAGAACCCGACACCACAATGAATCACTTCAAATGTTAAATTGATGAGAAGACGTGATGTAATTTTATGTACAATAGTTGATTTTTCTTTTTAGTTTATATTTTTCATCGCTAGACGGTAAAGTTGAAAAATTTTTCCTATATTGCCAAAGGTGCAACTTCCGGTTGAAATTATACGGTGATAAAATCAACATATTATGTCACCTTGTGCCTGAAGAAATGCCGAAGCGCATGCGCTGTTGGTATTATAGATTAAAAATGGTGTCACCACTCTACGCATGAATTTCGGATGGCATGTCGGATGGCACATCTTTACTGCCCTTTTATCCACAAAAAGTTTCACTCTTACATATTTATTACGCTTGAAGTTACGTGACGTAGACCAAACACCTTCCAAACCAACATGGCGTCCTTACAATTACACCCACAACCGTATCTTCCAAACTTGCATCACTTGCCTCAAACTTTTTGTTTTAAATTGCACATCTTTACTGCCCCTTTATTCACAAAAATACACATCTTGATACCATCTTCACCCACACAAATTTTTAGCCTCCTCCCAATGAAACTTCTCTATAATATCAGACTTTGAAAATTTAGACCCCTATAAACTACCCAGGGTCCTCGAATTTCAAACACCAGAAACTCTTACAATTTTCTATGTAGATCATTCAACTTTAGCAAAAATACACATCTTCATACCATCTTCACCAACACAAATGTTTAGCCTCCCACCAATGAAACTTCTTTATAATATCAGTGTTTGAAAATTTATACCCCTATAAACTACCCAGGATCCTTGAATTTCAAACGCCAGTAACTCTTACAATTTTCTATGTAAATCATTCAATTTTAGCATAAATACACAGCGTGATACCATCTTCACCCACACAAATTTTTAGCCTTTCCCCAATGAAACTTCCCTAAAATATCAGACTTTGAAAATTTAGACCCCTATAAACTACGCAGGGTCCCTGAATTTCAAACACCAGTAACTCTTACAATTTTCTACCTTGAAGTTGCGTGACATAGACCAAACAACTGCCAAACCAATAGGGCGTCCTTAGACTCACTCATAGCCATATCTTCTAAACTTGCATCACTTCCATCAAAGTATTTGTTTTAAAATACACATCTTTATTGCCTCTGTAGCCACAAAAAGTTTTTGTCGTAAATATTCATTATGCTTGATGTTACATCACATAGACCAAATACATTCCAAACCAATATGGCGTCCTTAGACCCACCCGTTACCCCCCCCCCATTTCGATAGGCAGCGCAAGCTCGCACAGTTGGTCGATCAACACAAGTTCTTTAAAGAAGAACTGAAAGGACGAAAACCCAACATAGACTCGGTGCGCAAGACGTGCAGAGAATTACTTAAAACGGCAAACGCTGAAGACACGAGAAACATTCAGTCTCAACTTCAAGAGTTGGACAACATGTGGGATAAGATCACCAAATTGAGCGACACGAAACAACGTCGTTTGGATGGGTCTCTC
>JAQGAS010002424.1:0-10573 GCA_034686365.1 Pachymerium ferrugineum
GGAAAAATAAGTCAACACTCACGGTTTACGCGTTAAACCTTTATTCGTTACTTTTAAAAGATATACCAATGTAAATTTAACTATTTTAATTCATTGAGAAAACATGTAGCGTCAAAATAAAAAAAACAGCTCAGAACTATTTTTTGTGATGGCGTGATAGTGAAATTGGCTTGGATAGGTGCGACATCTAGTGTCAGATTTCTAATTTAATAAAAAATTTTTTCGACGATTTGAATCGGGTAACAACAAAAAGTAATTTTTAATTCGTTTCAGTAAGTCGTTATAAAAATTTTATAAATTTTGTCATCCTGACACATTTTTCATCATCTAAATGCCAAGTAAAATCATTATTACATCACACACCATTATTGCAAATCTGCACCTGGCCTCATTGAGAAATATTACAGGTAATTAGTCTTATATAATATTGGGTGAAACGATCTCAATCTTATTTTCTTTGCAGAGTGAACACTCACAGAGGCTGCGCTTACAATTTACAAAAAGTTTCATCCAAATTTTTCATACACTGTTAACTCGCACGATTCCTTTCTCTGTTCCCGTCTCTTCAAAGAATTCTCACGAATATTATTGACGGGGCTTCTAAAAGATTTCCGCCAATATTGCAAAAAACAAATTGCGTTATTCACAAAAACAGAAGTGACCGAAACGAGAAGAAAATTAAAAGTGACATTGACCAAATACTTGCGATTCTGGGTTGAATTTCCCCTTCCGTTCGCCCGTGGTGTAAAAAACTGTATCTCCAATTGAATATAGAATCTCCTTCCTTCCCTTGTCTTAAGTCTTTCCCAAATTACATTCATAAGACTGCTTACATAAGCAATTTCGAAGGGTTTTCTATTCAAATTCGGGATGAACTATCAAACTTAGAAAATCGAAGAGACTGCTTGATAGTTGGAAAGAAATGAATATCAAATAAGATTTACAGATGTGCCAAAAGTTCTAGTCATTGTTTCGTATCACTTCCAAAAAAAATTAAATTAAGAATTAGATTTAGAATGTATGTGAAAACTAGTCTTAGCCATGTTTTAAATTTGAATTATTAAAATCCAAAAAAAAAAAAAAAAAACACTTGTCATGAAATATTAATTAAATTTAAATTATTCTTGGTTTTCATTGATGTTAAGACAATGAAGCAACAAAATAGTTTCATTGATCAATTACCTTTCATTCGTGCTACCATCAAGATGAACAGCGAAATTAACATCCACGAGGAACATGGCTACGTGGCCATCGAAAACACAAACCAACAAATTGACAATCCCGAGAACGGAGGGTTAACTTCGGCGGCAAAAGCTGCTGTAGAAAAGGTTTGAACGACTGTTTCGCAAGCACGTGGCGAACGTGGCAAGAACGAGTGGGACAAAGAAAACCACACAAAGTGGAAAGGCCGCAAAAGCGAGCAAAGTGGGTCCGCACAAGGTACAGTTACAACTGTGGCTATAAACCGAAAAATTTATGGAAAGTCTAACTATCCCCTGTTGGCAAAATCAAAAGAACACGAGGTAAGCCAGTCCGAGAGTGGACAGCTATCAGACAGCAGCAATGGCAGCACTGCATCCCCTAAACGATATCCACCCCGAGACCGTTAAAGTTGAAAACCACGAATTGGACGACCAACCACTAGACTCAAGCCTGTTTGCTTCTCAGGTCATGGATCACCTTTTGGACTTGTTTAAATCAAATACGAACAGTCAGGAGAGTGGCGATCCGGTCCATGCGTTTGCTGATCAATTTTTACAAAGCAAGCGTGACACTCACCCTCACCAACCCACTGGCAAAGGTTGATTTTGCAGCCTCAAGTAGCACAGACAAGCCTGTCGAGTCCACTGAGGATGGGCATTAAAAGCCTTTTAAGGCAAAAATCCAAATCAAGAGCCAAGCGGGATTCACACTGCAGCCCACTTCGTATTGACGAAGTCAGTCGTCATGGAAACGTGTCGAAGTGGTGTGAACTTTGTTCAATTTCCCACTTTGACGAAGTGGTCAGTCACAACTTTTACCTGCTTGCTGGTCACTGCATAACTCTTTCTTGCTGCCTGTGTTATCGCCTCCATTGATCGTACTCCTGCCAAAATGTCTCGTCCTTCCAACAAACCCCAGCTTGTGCCCTGTCCCAAGGACCCATTCGGCTACTTACAACAGCTACGGTTTATCGGAGATAGCCAGCTTCAGCGTGTGTCCGAATACTTAGTCGAGGTAACCGGCCGCCCGTCGGAACATGACGTCTGTCTCAGCAGCGCAACCACCAGCCGCCTTTTGGAATATCTGCTAGCGAACCCGGCCACCTTCGAGGGCCAAAAAACTGATCTTATTATATCAAATTAATCATTATGGTGTTCTAAGCAGTTTAACTGGTTTCTTTGAAAGGTCATATTATTGTTTTAACTGTTTTGTAGCATATAAGAACAAGGATCGACACAGATGTGAAACTCTTTGTTCGTGTTGCTACAATTCTAAATTTGGATTGGAGGATAATCTGGAGAAGGACGATTTCCCCACCTGTTTAACAATAAAACTGGTCTTATGAAGGTAATGTTTTAAAAAATAATTACATTGGAATAATGGCTCCGCAGGAAACATATTCTCCTGAGACTGTTTCCTGCAGAAAGAGAGGAATTTTTACAGTGGTACCAGAAACAAGCATGTGATAATTATTTATTTAATTTTGAAATGGAAATAATCAGATATTGTTGATGCTTGGAATAATCACACAATTCCTGGTACTTATGCAACAATAATAACTTTTTAAGATTACATATAATGTATTAGGTGTTGGTGTCCCAAATAATTTGGCCCTCAATGCATCTCAAACACCTCAAATCACTTATGAAAGAGAAGTTGGGGGTCAATTAGCAATAGAATCAAATTTTGCAACATTACCCTACTCAATAAGGCGAAATGCATGCTGATTTGGGCCGATAAAAGTACTCACACTGTAGAAAGAAATTAAACTTGGCATAACAACAGAAAAGGTAAAACCATTTATAGTATTATCAATATAGCCTAATCAAAGTGCAAAAACAAATGAAGGTACACATGAAGGTTGACACAGGGGCTGAAGCGAATGTCATCTCCACGGAAACATTCAGAGGGCTAGGACAAGGTTTAACACTACACAAGACAAACTGTCACCTAACGGCCTTCGGCAACTCCACTCTCAAACCACGGGGAAAATGCTCACTGCTGGTGAGACATAAACACAAAAAAGCAAAGCTGCACTTTTTCGTCGTGGATGAATATGTGAAATCAATCTTGGGGCTGACCGCATGCAACGAGTTGCAACTAGTTCAATTTATCGAAGAAATCAAGGGCCCAGAGTCTACAAATAAATCGCCAAATAAAAGAGAAATCCCAGAGTCGATAACAAATGATGAAATTTTGAAAGACTATATCAGCTGGAATGTCACAACCAGAGACTTCTTCTCTCTTCCATATTCCCAGAGGGACTATTAGTAACAAGTTAAGAAACCTCCACAAAAATCAAGTTGGTAGACAAATTTAGGCGTTTACGTTTTCCATCATTAGGGGATATCCTCCCTTTACAATTTGCAACACCACTTTCAACATGCCAAAAGAAGTAGTAACAAAACGACGTTTCGTCAAACGATCAGGTGGGCTATTGCCCGAGAGCCAAGACCGTAAGTTTTAATAGTGTTTAAAACTTTTTTTTTTAAATCGTTAATTTTTTTCTAAAGAAAAAAGCAGCAGACGATAAAAACAAACCACCGCCACCACCAACTTTCCTGTTTTACGACACAGAAGCAAGACAAGAAGATATTTCCAGTGTGGATAAGTATAAGAAAATGTTAATTACAATGTAAAATTTTGTAAGAAACTTGTTCAGGATTTTTCCGACCATAAATAGAATAAATTTAAAAAGCATAAATCATTATTGAGGGAAGCATTACTCCTAAAGGTCCCGGTACAATCTAGTTGGTCGGTACCACTAGTAGTAGACCGAGTTAAGATAGCTCAGAATGAATGCACGATAGCTGAGTTGACCACCAATGACCACCACTATAAATCAAACTGTCACACAGTTGCAGACTAAAGTGCAAGATCAACTACAACAACACCAGAGAGTTATCGAAAAGATAGACAGTTCCCTTAAAAATCTAACGGATGCTGTTTCCATATTGACCACTCACGTGACCGAAGTACGTAAAGACTTCGTACAAATAAACAAAGAAGTGAGTCATCGTATCTGCCAACAAGATGCGTTAATCCAAAAAGAAATTAAATTCTGTGTTGAGCGGGCTCTTCCGACAATAAAAAAGAAGGTGGAGGAACACACTTTGAGTTTGTTGGACCAAACCCCAAGATGAAAACACTGTTTTTACGGTACAACACAACTCTAACCTCCAGTGCACCCGTTGAAAGGTTTTTCAGCAGTGGAAAGTTAAATATGTCAGCCATACGTAACCGACTGTCTCCTTCAACTTTTGAAATGTTGTTGATTTTAAAAAAAAATTTTAATTATTGTAATTTCAAGTAATAAAATTTTTTAAATGCAAATATGCGCTAATTTTATTTTTTTTGATATGGCAAATCTCGTAGGAAATTTTTTTTTAACTTTAGCGAATTTTTAGCGAAAATTTAGCGAATTTTCGCTAAAATTAGCGAATTTCCGCTAACTAAAATTAAAGTTAGCGTTAGCGATGGCGCTAATTTTTAGTTAGCGAAAAAATTAGCGCAAAATGGTTAGCGGGGCCAACACTGCCCAGATGTAGGTGAAATCTCCAGTACAGGAACAGATCGGCTTGTTATCGATGAAGGGGAAAAGTCAAAAGAAGAAAAAGAATCTCATTGAAATTTCCTTATCCTGTTGTTGCGAAAAAAATTAAAGGAAATGTGGTTAAGTATTCTAGAACACATTACTAACAGAAAGAAAGTATCTCCTCTGGATTTAACATCTCTCATGTTCACTGAACAGCTATTTTTGGCATGCAAAAGTATATCCGAGTAAGCAATGACACGATCCCACTGTCAATATGCTGCTCAAATATGGTATGCTTTATTTTATCATTGGCTCTATTCCAATGTAACCACATGGAAAGTAAATAAAATCTACCAATTTTGTTCTCCTGAACCTTTAACAGATTCCAAAATTTAAAAAAAACCAAGTGGTTAAAACGAAATTCTGCAGCTTACTTAAATTTGACAAAAATTATCACTGATAAAAATCTCCTCAAAGACTTACCAAAGCCATCTCTCTGTTGTCATATAGGAAATTTAGAATCACATGATTCAGTTATTAATAATTATTGTCCTACAGTAAACGGTAGCATTTCAGCTTACAAGGCATGATTTGATTTTGAATATAGCCATGTTATTTAAAAATAATTTATTTCTAGATATAAACAACTGTGGAAGTTTCTTTCATTCCCTCAATTAATATTTAATTTTCATCTTTTTTTTTCATATTAGTTTATTGTTTTTTTTTTAGATATTGAATTTATACATTCCTGGTTGAGGATGCTGGCCTGGAACACCCATAGAACCATAATAAATTAGAAGAAGTGAGGAATTATAACCTTTTATATAAAGTGTTATACAAGTTTCAACCACCATTCAAAGATGAGTTGGGACAAGTAGATCACTACTTATAAAATCGGATAAACAGAACAGATGAACTGGTAAATTTACATTGTCATGAAGCAATACACAGAGAAATACTTGTAGCACCCTTTAATACGGATGTAACCGGCCCTAGTTTACATTGGTGTGTTGGAATTGTAGCCTTTAACAGAAAATGTATTTATATTATAGATTCTTCTTTCTCTTCAAGTCGGAATTATGGTTTTTATGCATCATATCTACTATCACTGACTTCAGACAGCTACCTCATAGCAGAATCACTTTTGATGTTGATGAATGGGATACAAAGCAGTGTAGTAATGCTCCACAAAAACCCAATTCTTTTGACCGTGGCGTGTTTGTCTTTATACTTCGCTATTGCTTCGTAATATACGAAACATGACCAAATATGTTAGTGAAAATGCAAGATTTTGGTTATTATCGATTTTGAAAAATATGAAGAAAGAAGATTTAAAATGTGAAAGATCAACTTTAAGTCGAACAATCAACAAATTACTTAACCACTTTAATTAAATAAGATTTTTTTCTAAATTTTCTGTCTAAAAACATAGATTCAAGAGGCCCTCAAAAGAAAGGTAGAAAACGAGGCAGCGACTGGAGGAGAACAGTAGTATTATTAAAATCTCCTCACCACATTTTCTATCCAACAAAATCAGAAATAAATTTTCTGACTAGGAATGGATTAGGTAAACAAAAATAATGTATTTATATAATGACCGCAGCTCTGACCCACGTAGATTCAATGCTCCCAGGGCAACATCTGAAGTTGCAGCTGTTTTTGTTTCAAATGATGGGGCCCCTCCTGCTAACTTGCATGTTGTAATTTACCCTAAATTTGCAAACCCAAACAATACACATGCACGTACTAAATCCATCAGTTATCTGAACCCAAAAAAACGGCAGCAGTAATGGTACCTAACAGTATATTCGAAAATTTTGCCTATTCATACGTGATACAACATGTTTTAGGTGGAAATCTTCCCAGGGAGTTCGGTCAAGGAGGCAGCTCTGGACTGGGCTGCTGCTTCTAATGCTAGCAAAGAAACAGCCTTCATAAGAACCCTTCTGACTTCGCTTTTCAACAATGAAACTCTTTTAGCAAGCAATTTAAAAGTAGGGAGAAGCAAACTTCCTGGCATGTAAAACATGGCTCCTATAAAACCTCTAGACCCCTCTCATTTGCTCATGTGAGTGTTTTTACCCCTTTCTCCTCCTATGTATTGTCTTGGATGTGAGAATAATAAATAAGAATAAAATATATGCTAGGGAAAAGTTGAGAGATATGAGGGAGAAGTATTTTAATGTAAATGCAGGAGTTGTGAGGGGTTTCCTGAGCGAGTTCAACAGTGCGGCCTATGCAGCAAAACATAATTTTGACAAATTATAAATAAAATATATTACCCAGTTATTAAATATTCAATAGAACCACAAATCTGGTGGTGTAGTCACCTAAAAGGGTGATGACAACCAGAGCGCTGGGAAATTGGTTGAGAACCCCGTTTTCCACGCGAGGACCAAGCACATTGAAGCTAGATATCACTTCATACGGGAGGCAAATGAAGAAGAGTTAATATCTGTCAAATATTAATAGTCAGAAGAAATGCCAGGAGACATTTTAACGAAAGGATTATTTCTCCCAAAACATTCAAAGTTTAGTAAACAATTGGGTTTAAAGTGTTTTGATTAATTATTGTATTAATTGAATTTCATATCCCAAATTATGGTTTGCGTGTAGAGCGTCATAATGGTCTCAGCTGGCTTAACAATCATATCAGCTCGAGCTAAGCTGGTTCCTAAGCAACTCATTGACATCTCACAAGTTTGCCTTGTCTAAACACTCTATCCATTCACTTTATAACGCTTCTTGTGGGATCCAATCCATTCGCAACAACACGTTACAGTGTTATTGACCTATTATATTATTAGGAACCATGAGAAAAGCAAATATAAAATCTTAAAATATGGTACCACCGCCTAAAAACGGTAGATTTTGATATATTTTATGTTTTGCTGTAGTCCTACTCAGCAAGAGGGTGAACCATCAATGGTAAACAAACGGAATAACATGAGAAAAATGAATAAAAACTCCAAACAAACTTTTCTGAAGGCACTCACAGAAAATAAGTTTGAAACATCACCACTTTCACTTATGAATCATTTGTTGGTTACACTGCTAAGCACTTTGTGGTTTGCCCAAATGCCCCAAAAATAGATCCACTTGTTTCTGTAACAACACTGGAAGACTGTCCCCTCTGCATTGGGAACATAGTGCTTGCCCATAAAATTTCTCCTACTGACCCGATTGAGTTTGAGCAATATAAACTTAATGAAAAATCATAGAAAATCCTCGATAAGTCTCATTGGCTTGATGATAATGTAAACTGCAAATAATAAAAACAGTTGTCTGGGGGTGTTTGAAAAATTAGCAAAGTTATGGACAAAAGACAAACCAGGCCCATTCAAACTTTCGGGAATTCAAATTCAGGAAATTAGGTCATTACTTTTAAAATAAGGCTGACCTTAATATACAAAGGACTATTGCATTCAAACAAGTGCTTCAATCAGACTATTATCATCATTTCATGTGTTTATCAGTGGCGACTAGGATTTTAGCACCACTGGAAAACTTCCCTAAAATTCAGCAGAATTTCTGCTGTTTTTGGGTCAATTACAGAGTGCTATATTTGCAGTTTTTCTGTACTTTTTAGGTGGGTATATAACTACCAAATTCCTTTTTTGTAGAGAAAAATCATGAACCAAAAAAACATGGAAGATTCAATTATAAAGTTCAATAAACAAGAAAAAAGGATTGAACAGCAAGGAAGCCAGATTCGAAATTAGAAACTAAAGTTGACAATCAAACCAACCAGCTGAACTATCTTTTCAAACCATGTCAGGTTTGAAAAAGGATGTCAGAAACTTAGAAAGCTTCATTTTTAACATCATGACTGTTACAATAGAGACTCCAGACCATCCAGAATATTCTGCACACTTAATGTTTCTAAAGAATAAAACATTCATCCGTGAAAAAAAACCAGACAATTTTCATGATAAGGAAATACCATTCACAAATGATGAAATGACAACAATATGTAACATCATTGAGTCCATGTTTACTTATGACGAAACACCTGATATTCTGCATGACCAAATTGTTTTCGTCTGTAGAAACCAAAAATGGCTAAAAATCCCTCCTGAAGCAGAAAAGTTAAAAAATGTAATTTTTCAAAAAGGAGCAGCACATGATTTAACTAGAAGATACCTTCATAGTATAATTCAGGGAGAGGTTTTCATCCAATTGTTTATAAAATATTGCGGCTGGACTTATAAACAAGCATTATATTACTCAACCACATAATTCCTTATTTTTATAATCATTCCTTGTATTAGCAAATGTATACCCTCCGCCTAGCACTGGCGCGCGCCCCCTTGTTGGGCTCCATGGTGGGTGGTGCGGGCGGGGGATGAACTCTCCCAGGTTTAGTTATGGCAAATTCAACTTTAGCTTCAGGTTTACCGCCGGTTAATTTTGAGGGTATCCTCGAGCCCATGTGGCCCTCTTGGAAATTGGTGTGGGCAGAGTTTTGTACGCGTTGCGCTGAATCAGTTACGGACAAATTGGATGGCTGGAAGGCAATGAATCCCGGGGTTAACGCAACGGGGGTTAACGCAACGAGGGTTGCGGCACGGAGGGACTTTAATCATAAACAGGTGGCAGAGCTATTTAAATTAGAATGGCTGGAGGCGCAGGCTTCACAGCCACAAAACGCAGATATGGAGGATGCTGCATTAAATGACACAGCTCAGAGGACGTCAACACCCCTTAGATCCGAGACCCCAGCACAAAGCACAAGTCTTCCTAAGCGCAAGCGGTTGAACGAGTCCCAGCCCAGGTTGAGAACGACGAATATAACTTAGATGCAAATATTCACCTTTTTAGGGTTAGGGGATTAGGGTAATGAGACAGGAAATTGAGAGACCCCCAGTAAGACACAGGTGGGGTAATCATGCCTGATTGGAAAACAGGTGAAAACAATGGACCAAAAGTGTAAAAAAAGACTAACTTTTCCCCACAAATTTTCACCTACTCATTTTCAATTCTAAACGATCTAAACTAAAATGGAAAATCAACAACTTACATTAGAAGAACTGTGGAGCCGATTACGTAAGTTTTTAATTTTTAGGCAACATTATGATTCAATTGGCAGTCCCCATCAAATGGTGATGGGGATGAAATGCAGCAAATAATTATCGATTTAGCAGTTGTCGGGAATGATATAGAAGAAATGGAGGGGTTTTTGAACCAGTTCCGAGCCGCGTTGGCCTTCCTGGTCGGAGGTGAAGAAGCGTCGCGCCAGGCGATACGTGACCAACTACTGGAGCGCGCGGTCATTCGTGACTTCCCGGGCCAACCACCAGATGAAACCAACGAGGACGATTGCTCAATTTGTCTGACTCCTCTCGCTGAAGAGGAATACATTGTGAAAACAACCTGCAATCATGTTTTCCACCGCCCATGTTTTTGGTGGTGGGCCACTATGCAGAGCTGCTTTATAAATTGCTGTAAATTTTTTTTGTACTAAAAGAATAATAATAAAAGTTTTGATAAAATACTATTGTCTCCTGCGGAGGCCAAAATTGTCAGAGCTCTGACTGCTAATGATGCTTGAGCCATGGGTAGCTCAATTGGCGGTGGATTTGTAGTAAAAAGGTCTTTTATATAAAAGACAAAAACACTCTATTCTTCATTTCATGAAATCGTCGATCATCAAAAGATTTGATGAATAGACATTTTATTTATTTTCTTTATCCTTTCTTTATCATTATGATGAGTTGCATCCGAAACTTCCGGTTTAGCGGTATTTTTCATTCTTGGGTTTGTTTTTGTAAATTCTTTAAACCATGGCTAAGTTATGGAATCTAGAGTTAAACGATCTATTAACTGTAAGTAATT
>JAQGAS010002425.1:0-10565 GCA_034686365.1 Pachymerium ferrugineum
ACCAGATAAGATAGAGTGCTTGCCTCTCCGCTCAAGCTAAAGCTTGCTTGGCGGAGTGCTAGCGCACTCTATCGATTGTTAGAGCTATGTTTCAACCTAAGCCAAGAGACTCCATTACAAATATTTGTAAAAGTAACTGCTTATTCAATCTTGTAACATTGTTAGAGTATAATGACCTGAAAGCAATTGCTAGACTGTTGCGCGATCCTAATCATGTCTTAAGAGAAAGCGAATTTGTGTTTCTTTCACACTTATCAATTCGGCCCACTCGTAGATTCCTTTCCGTTTTAAAAAAGGTTGTTAAGGGTAAGAGAAGTAGTTTTTTTCCCTATAGAGTTTTTGGTCTCTGGAATTCCCTTCCATACCATATTAGAAGTTGCGTTTATGAGTGTAGTAAATTCTCTTGTCGCATGAATTGTAAACATTTTAATCTCAAATTGAAATCCTTTTTAATTAATCGCCAGTGAGGTTTTTAAATGTAGTAAATTTTATTGTTGTATAAACTGTAAACATTTTAATCCTAAACTGTATTTAATTCGCTAGTGTAGTTTTTAACTGTATTTTTAACTCTTTGTATCCTTGGTACGCCAATAAATAATAATAATAATAATAATAATAATAATAATAATAATAATAATAATACTATGAATAGTAACATTATATTCTTTATTAACCTATACTTCTATTTTTTGCTTATGAGATAATAGAATAAAGGAAACAAATTTTTTTTTTGGTATTTCGATGCCAGTCTTTGAGTCTCTGCGTAATGAACACTCGTGAGAAAAGCCATAAAAAATAACTCCCCCCTACACCAGCAAAGAAACAAAAGAGAATTTAACAATCCACACGCGAACCAGAGTTAGAAGGCATTTGTGAATGGGAATGCTCAAGAGAGTAGGGTTGGATAAGAAATCTCATAGAAGAATTGGGGTTTCAAGCCAATTTTGATTGAAAGTGACAGTCAGCCATTGATTGCGGCGAAAAAAATAAAAGAAAATGTCGTCAGATACTACAATTTAGCTGCACAAGATTGAGCCCTTAAAAGGTAACAATTATTTAACATGGCCATTAAAAGTTGGAGCAGTTTAAAGAGGCAAAAAACTGTTTAAAATGTCCTAGAAGGTGACGAGATAAAGCAACCTGCCTTCGCGGCAACGGGCAACAGATTCTGAAATTAGGACAAGTATAACCCCCGTTACTTGTCCGTAGAGATCTGTCCCATTTGCAGGGGATGGGGCTCTGTGAAATGTGGAAACCACAATGCCGTCGTCCCTTGTCATATTTGTATGCGGCGTGGAGAGCTACTCCGTTCAGAATTTGAACATTGGATGGCGTTGATCTGCAGGTGGAGGGCGTACAGGAGGGAATTTCATGAAATTCCCCATGGCCTCACGTTCCCACTTGTCCAGCGATTAAGAGGCAGCCCGGACGCCGTTCAACGATTCATAAAAGTGTAGCGCACAAAATTCGAGCTCATGACCTATGAGTGGCTACGCGGGTCCGGACGAGAGCCTCGACCGTGGCCGCTAATCGTGTATTCTTATGAAGAGAATTAGCGTTTGCCATTAGTTTGGGAAGAAAAACGATGAAGCATTTGGAATCATAATAGTAGCTTTATCAAATGAACAAGCAGCCAAATTTATTGGAGAAACAAATGCCAAAGTGGTTTGGGACAAATTAAACGATCGATATGCAGGAAATGCTAAAGATAAGGTGACTGATGCAACAATAGAGTTGGAGCGTACACCTTCAATGGGCTGCAGTAAAGTAAAATTCTGGAATTAAATGAAGGTAAATATAGAAGTACGAGTTATGTAAATAGAAGTCTTTGCCTAGTTTTCACTCGTACAGCATCGTGTTCAACTTTGTGTGCCCGGCTGAGAAGTGAAGACGTCCCTCAGATATATTTCCAGTTGAAATATATTCGAGTTCATCTCATCGTGAGAGAAGTTCCTGAGTTCGAGGTGAGAAGAGGATCCAAGCTGAGCATCATAGCATGTCTGGATCTGGAGAAGATCAACATGAGTTGGGATCGAGCATCACAGTGTCCCCACCCGCGCCATATTCGTAACGGATTTATCCACCTTCAATGTCACAGAGTTCTGTAAACCGTTTGCTTCTGCTTTGAAGAATTGTGATAATTCGTACTGTGATATTTTGTTATTTAGTATTTAATCTCATTTTATTATATTTAATCTTACCTCTGTATAATAATCTTGTTCATTTACATAACTCGTAGAAAGGTATTGGCAGCAAAATGTGCCAGCTAAGGACAATTAATTAAATTCTAGGTTGGAACGTTAAACGCCTTAGTTTTAAAAATAAGAAACCAGTACTTGAAAATCCAAAAATGATAATGCGGTTCCAACTCATTGATGTAGTAATACAAATTTTAAGCTGCAACGCCATAGTGGCGTGGAGGCGGAATTCGAAAATATTCAAATTAGGATACTAATAATTAGGATCCTAATACGATCAAAATAATAGATGCCACTTGTCCCTCTGGAACCACTAAGCCAGGACTTTCACCCTAGGATTTCTCTGCTCTACATACGTGATGTATGTAGGCTTCATACATACGTCACCTAACACACCATCCACTTTAAGTTCTGATTCCTGGAAAAGACTGGTAAGACGGGAGATGCAAACACAAAACACAATAATATCGATAATAAATCACTGGCAACACGTTTTGCTAAAAATTCATAAGTTTGGAAAGAACCCTAAACGGAAAAAATAAACTTTCATATCTACACGAAAAACTCGCTATTCTATCCCCTAACTACCGTTACATTCATCGGCAACATTACGAGCGTATAAACATTGTCGTAACTTCTTCCACCATCTCCTCACTTAGTTTGTTATCCCCAGGTGTTTCTCGCGCTCTTAACTACACCCTGGCACATGATTCCAACCCCAAGTCTTCCAACCTGGTCCATCATAACAACCCCAATGCTCACATTTGTATAACTACAAATAACAAACAAATGATTAAAAATATATGGTGGCCACAAGTTAATTTTTTTGAAAGTTTACTGCGTCCCAAATAAAAACGGATGAAGGCGTATCCTACTTGTCTGGCAAAGTGAAACCCGGTCCGCCAGCCGAAGAGACCCTAGTTTTATCAGGTATATTCAGAATCACCCATCATGCGCCTTCATTTATTTACAATTAAAATTACACGAGGACAGGTTGATTGTTTTTTAATGTAAAGTAAGATATGAGCGGTGAACAAGCATTATTAAGCGGCAAATATCTACTACAACTATCTTCTTGGGTTAAGGTAGTGATTTATTTCTTATTGTCACCCCTTCAATAACGTCTAGAAGAGAAAAATGGATAAATGCCTCCAAAAAAAAGAGGAAAGCATTTGCTTAAACACTAAGCGATTTTGCTAGTTTTAAAGTTAATGCTTAAGTTATTTTCCTTGCCTATTGTAAATTAGGTGGACAATTTGTTCAAAACCATTGGAAAAATTGTCACAATTCAGCTCTCGGCCCCGTGACATCCTAACAGTCCACTTCCAATAACGAGTTGCTAGGCGCATCTTTTACAACTAAAGAACTACGTAGCTGATATTGACCCCGCAAATTTTCTTTAACATTCCTAGTTTAAAAGTTAATGTCTAAGTTATTTCCCTTGCCAATTGTGAATTTGGTTGACAATTGGATCAAAAACCATTGGGAAAATTGCCAAAACTCAGCTACAACCAGGATAGAAGTCAACTACAATTTCATTTGGCCATCAAGTAACCTTTTGGATGGAAAACCAGGACCCAGCTGCCTATTCTGATGGAACAGACATCATTGCAAAGGTCATCTAGGACATAACCGATGTGCATTGTTGATGCTATATTATAAGTTGTTTACTTAGCTTAATATTACGACTCTCTTCATTTAGTAATGTACAAGTAGTGAGTGATGGCAACCACTCTCCATTCATTTTTCTTGCGTTTATAAAAGTATAACAATAACACAGAAACGGTAAATGCTGTTTCTTTAATGGGTCACAAATACGCTACCGTGAGGAAATGAGGTTTACTTGGAAACAAAATGTATTAGTCAAGCGTATTTATACTCTTCACATCTGTAGCAGGGGAAAATAAAACAACTACACACTAAACAATAAATGGTGACCACAGGATAATATTTTTGACAGAGTATCTTAATGTATAAAAACGGAAGAGGGCTTATCCTACATGCCTGGCAAACCCGGTTCACTAGCTGAAAGGATCTTTGCTCTCCTTAATTTCAGTTCTCAATGGAAATAACGTTGCTAATAAAATAGCAACTAGCGGCATTTAGAGTCACCCATCATTTATTTACAATTAAAATTAAACGAGGACAGATTTATTTTTTAATGTCAAGATATGAGCGGGTATCAATTGGTGGTGAGCAAGCATAATTAGGTGGTCACTTTGTTCTAATATAGTGAATTTTCGATCAGTGGTGCCGAAATATGTACTAAGACCCCAATAGTTTGGAGGGACGAGTAGAAGATGAGTATTTTTACAAGATCAAGTTGTATTTGGATTATGAAGCACGAGAACTTCGATGGCCGTTTGGGCTAAAGGGTATTCATCGTGTTCCAGCTGCGCTGCTGATACAGCCAGATACGTCATCACGTGGCCCATTCTGTTGTCTATATCTGAGAAGCTATTTTTGTTGCATAAAAATGTGGCAGTACCAATTGAGCCTGAGCGTCTTAGGAAATATATGGCTTTAAAATTAGTTGATGACGTACTAATTCCTTTTGTTGATGTTAGGGCGGCAAGGCCACCACCTCTATTCGGTCTGACTATATCGAGGAGATAGATTAAACTGATTTTTTGTTTTTTTTTGGTCATTGTTTTCAGAGATTTCAAAATAAGAAGAGGGGTGTAACGAAGAGGCTCTGGAACCTGGGAAAATCACCACCACAGGCATTATAATCATGTCACGTGTTGCTGAGGATGAATATAAAAGGGATCAACTGGAGTTGGAAAACGATTTTTGTTTTCCGATTTTTTTCAAATGACATCTCTCCCTTTCCCTAACCTTTTCTAAGCTGCCTCTAAATAAATGCTACCACCTAAAAAAATTCTCCAAAGTCTACTTAAGCACGCACTCAAATTCCTCTCTAATCTTAATAACCGTTTGTAAAAATCTAAACATCCGTTAGCTAGGGCGCAAAGAAATTGAAAGTAAAATATTAAATATTAGTTCCAATCCCGCAAGCACGATGCTTGCACGCGCACAAAGCATGCCCCTAAAATGGACAAAACCGGGATTAATTTTCCAAAGGATGATCAAGGTAAACCTCGACCCACCAGCGGAAGACATAGACAACACGACCGAATCTGAATTTTCGTCAATATCAACAAGTCAATCATTGATGGACATCAGTATCAGACTATCAACATCCGCAGCAGTGGATCTATACCCAATTACTGAGGAAGCTTCGAGTGCAAGCAATAAGGACAATGACAATATTACCAGGAATACTGCAAACAACAGCAAAAAGGTAAGCTAAATTACGCACAGAATTGAGAACATTGATATATTTTTTTTCTGTCCTTAGTCAAACAAAAAAATGATTCTCATCGTAACCATTGCGATAATTTTCTCATTAATTCTGGCAAATCTCATTCTGAGCATTAAAAGAAAGTTCTGTTATTTTTTCAAAAAGAAAAAACAAATTTTGTAAAATGTCACTTTAAGATAACGAAGCTCACCAAGCAGCTAATACCACCAATACAACTGTCTCTCATCCCACCACTGCTCTTACAAAAAGCACGATGTTATCTATTGTTAGCATCAAACAACAGCATTATTAGAAAACTTTACTTCAAATAATCAACCAACTGTTGACCCACCACCTGCATTGACTAGTACAACGCCTATATGATGGCTCTTGGCCAACAACTGAACTGCACCATCATTTGTTTACAATTAAAATTAAATGAAGACAGAAGTTGATTGAAATTAAAATAAAATGATGACGGAAGTAGAATGATTTTTTTGAACTGGAATGAATTGGTGGTGAGCAAGAATAGCTATCACAGAATTTTTTTTTTTTTTTGATCGAACCCTCACCTAATTGCGCAAAGAAGTAAAACAGGTCACCCAGCCGAGCAACCTCTGCTCCAATACGTATATTCAGTTTGGGCTCGTCTTGTCTCGTCACCTTTCATTATCATACGTTGTGAATTACTTCTCGTAATCAAAATCAGTATCTAAATATTTAGAGGCGATTATCTCTTATAAAGTTGCATGAACGAATTTGAATCGTTCCCAGAAACTCTATCAACATGTTCAAACAAGGACGAAAATTTCGGCAGCCATATTAAAAATAATGTGCTCAGTTCTCGTTGTCAAGTTTGGAGGAGAGTTCTCATTCGAAAAGCGGTGATAAAAGAATGATCTAAAGTTAGGAAACACACGACCAACACGTTTATAGTTAATTTCTACCCATTTGAAATATTACCAATTACAAGGAAATCGTTTTCCACGGGAGCATCGATCTATACATTCATCGCCATCAGAGTAGAGACAGAGAATGGAGAAGAAAGGCGGAGTTATATGCTGAATAACCAATCAGAAAACTCCACTGCAGTGCGCATGCTCTAGAACTCGGGGCAACAATCAAGTTACAAGTGACGTCATTCAATATCAACCTGAAGAGATAGATTTTCAAGAGAAGATAATTAGTAATTACTCTATTTGTTACAGCCAAATAATGCGAATTTAATGTGCATTCATATTTCAATTGAGTTGCTTGAAAATATGGAAAAGTGGAAACATGCATTTAATGTCTTAAAGAAAGATATTACGTTAAAATTTGGTAACGTTTTCTTCTGTATTTGATGTAGTGTGTAAACTTTTAATAATATTGTGTTTTGAATTTTTATGTATTCTTGGGTTAATATGTTTTATTTTGATTAAACGGTTTGGACACATTGGGTGGGATATAAAACTATGATGATTTGAAAATGGAAACAAGGTTTTTATACATTTTAAAGTTAAGTTTTTAAACCGCTTGTCAGGTTGCAGCCAAAATGGAGTGCTATGGAGTGCTATAAATAGCACTCCATTTTGGGGGAATTGCTCTTTTGTAGGTAGACTGGTTTTGGTGTATTGTTACTCTTGCCCAGCGCTCCGCTTCTGACGTCATCATCTAGTTTAACAAAGAATAATAACAGTGAAAAATCAAGATCACTTCTAGAAAGTTTCTGCCAGGAGAAGTTTTGAAAGTTGTGCTCCTGTAGGCACCAGGAGTTAGCTAAAGTCGCGTATGTTTGGATGCTGATGAGACTGTGCCTCTTTAAGCAAGCGTAGAGTTGTTAGGGTTCGAAAAATTCCTTACAATTCCCTGCTTTGGAAAAAAGTGAAGTGAACCTAAGGAATGCTACTGATAGTGTACTGTGGACACTAGAAACTAACTGGAACTGTTTGCAGACCCACAGGTGTACTAGGAAGTGATCTACCTCGGCAAAAACGTGACGTCAGCAAGTCGTGCAGAGAAACAGATCTGGGAAACACAAAAAATCGTGAGTCTACTTGTATTTGATTAATTGGAAAGAATCTTTGCATTTGTAATGTTGCAGAAAACGAGGGTATATTGGGGGCTTTGAAGATTAAATAGAAAGTGTCTCCAAACCAGAGTTTTGAGTGTTGCTATTTTGATTGTATTGTCATTTTGTGTATGCATTAAAGAAAACTGAGAAAAGACTACGTTTCATATTTATAGTAAAAGCAATCAAACATTAAAACCTGCGTACCCTTAAATCCATATTACTTAGGTGGATTAAAATAAGAGTTTTGATCCTGTACATTAATTAATATTGTATTGTGAGGTAAGTGCTCCCCTCCTCTTCCTATTAGGAGAAGCCCATCACAGATCTTGATTGAAAGAAAGTGTTCAAAAGGGTTGTTAAACATTGTGAGAAGGTGTTGGTTTAAAGAGGGTTGGAAGGGAGTTTTGCTAGATTAAGGAGGGGACTTCCACCAACTAAGTATTGACATTTTATGCATAGCTAGTAAACATGTTAATTTATTTAATTTTAAAAAAAAAACCATTTTTTTAAATAGCAACAACAACCATACAAGAAACCGTTAGCGCCGTGCACAGAAGATATCGGAACCACGACAGAGAAATCAACGCCCTTTGCAAAGAAAAAGACCGGTTTGGCTGCACTCTAAAAGTTCCCTCCGCATTGTACTGCGATTTTGAGGCCTATGGAGAAGAAATTAGTGAACTGAAAAAAACAAATACCACACCAATTAAAAAGTTCATTCCTTCAGGATTTGGAATTCAAAAAGTGTCTACTATAGAGGGTGAGTCTTTTCCACACCTATTGTTTATCATGAAGAGAGAGTGATTGAAAAGTTTATGCAACATTTACTCCTTGAACAAGATATAATTTTAAATAAACTTAAAAATGTGACCCCAATGGCATTTACAGATCAAGATAGACAAAATTTCTTGACACCAACTGAATGTGGTCTTTGTATGAAACATTTTTATCCAGAAGAGAGTGAGACACCATTGTCGTCCTAATGGAAAATACATATGCGCTGCACACAATTTGTGTAACTTGAATGCAAAACAAAGTCTTCACATTCCTATAATTTTTCACAACGGAAATGGATTCGACCTGCACCTGTTATTGAAAGAATTAAAACATTTGCCACCTAAAATGCATATTCGATGTATTGCACGAAATATTCATTCAAGTTTATTAGTATTCAAATACTAAATATTAAATTAAAATTAGACAAATATATATATATTCTTAAAATTCTTAAAGTATAAAAGATATTACATACTTTTATGAAATTAAAACCTTCTATAGAAATAGTATGGATATGAAAAAGAACTATACCCCATTCACGTTAGCGAGCGGCAAAACTCAGGGCAGCAAATACATTTGCTATTAATTGCAGACCATGAAAAACAACATTATTGTCTTATACGTGATATTAACTGTTAAGTTTACGGTATAACTAACCATCGTGGGAACCGAGGAACCTATATTTTCTCCCCTTACAGGAATAAAAGATGTATTGTTTATCAACCCACCTGGGCGAGGCAGGGGCTTACATCCAGGGGAGGGGTTTAAATCCTATTTAAAGAGCGCTGGTTTCTACACTAGTCCGTTCTGCTGTGCTTGAAGCAGTGCAACCTTTGCTGTTCTGGTAGTCGACCAACATCTACCTGTGCCTACATCACCTTGGCCGTTGTCAACTTTGCTATTTTACGTCTAAACCCAGAGTAACATCCTATTCCATCTGTTTCTTCACATCTAACTGTAAGTTATAAGCTTATTAAAACTACAAGGCGTTTGCAAACCTTGTTACCAGAAATTTAGGAGCGAGGACTTATACGACGAATGCAGGTAAAGTTGTTTTGGTAATTTTTTTTTTTTGACTTGCTTTTATGTAATTTTTTTATATTTTTTGGAGGGAAAAAAAGATTTGTTTTTTGAATTTTTTTCTTTTCTTTCAAAGATGGAACCTCCAATGAATTCATTCCATCTTGGTGAACAAATGTTTGTTCAAGTCTCGTCATAACAAGACAAAACATTTGTAAACTTAAAAAAATTTTATGTGAAAGAAGATGCATATTTCCCTTCTAAAATTGGATTGGCATTTACTGTTGATACATGGAAAAAACTTGAAGTCTATATGGATGAAATTCACAAACGAATAGTTTGGTTAGAGGGCGAAGTATCGCCTTCCTCATACGAACTTTTAACGCATGCAGGCGTAGACATTAAAGTCTTTTTAGCAAAAGATCAAACTATTATCGTAAAACTTGTTAGAGAAACAAACTGAAAAATTTTTATATTTAACCGAGAAACAGTTTGCCAAGTTAAGAGAAAATTTGAAAACAGTAACTGTTTTAATTAAAAAGGTTATGGAACCATCGCATGATGTTGTTGTTAATACAGTTGTTAAGCAAATTTTGTGGTGATTGTGGAAAACCGCAGTTAAACAATAAGAAATGTAACTGTAGTGTTTACACAAAATAAAACTGTTGAGTTTATTGATTTAAAAAACTTTTTTCTTTATTTTTTAGTTAAAAATAACATGTCTTCATCATCATCCGATGATGAATCAATCATCGATTTAAATCAACCCTCTACATCAAACAAACTGTGTGCAAAGTGCGGGAAAGTTCATCGTGTTTGTGTTAAAAGTGGGTGCAAACGAAAAAATCAAATTGGTGGTGGTGGTGATGATTTGAACCCACGAAAAAAAATAAAAGTAACGAGAAAACCGGAAAGAGAAAATGTGCCATGTGTTAGCGCCTTTAACAAACTGGTTAATTTAACCAAATTATTGCCCAGCGATATAAACAACATTGATCCTCAAACTATCCTCGGTGAAAAGTTAGGCGAGGTCAATGATTTGGTTCGAGCACAATTAGTTCAACATCGCGGCGTAAAATGGAACTTGGTGTTTAAAGTGAGATTTGTTAGAGAACATAAGTTCGACACCACACAATCTGAGGCCCATTTTGTTTCGAATTGCAACCGAACATTTTCTAGTTCAAACCTGGAGTTGCAAATAAACCAATCTTAT
>JAQGAS010002426.1:0-10564 GCA_034686365.1 Pachymerium ferrugineum
TAACTGGTCATCGTTATAACGCAGAAGATGCTTATAACTGCCTGTGTGGAAAGTGCGAGGTGGAGGAACACCGAAATCTAATGACTACTTTTACACTGTGATAACTGATGTTGTAAACTGTAATGACGTTCACCTTCCAAGTGAAAATTTTTGCACCTCTTTGTTTAAAATTGAACCGAATGACACATTAGTCAAATGATGAAATAAAAAATTTATCTGCAAAAATTATAACACAAGAGATTTCTTTCTTGTCTATTTATCATTGATTCAACTAACTTGTTTCATGAATGTCTGAGAGCAAATCAGAAACAATTTCCCCCCCAAACCAGTTATGGTAAATTTTTTCTTTAAGTTGAAAGCCTTTAAAACATTGCACAAAAAAGAATCAATTTTTAGTTTCAATCCAACGGGGCGATGTCGGTACTGCCGGATAGAACCAACGCGCCACCATTATTAGAACTGCCGAAGCGATATCGCCCCATTACAGCCTCCAAACAACATTTTCTCCAATGAGTTTATCTGAATCAACAAAACAGACAGTTGCTTAGTTTGAAAAGGAAATGTCAACAAAGTCTATCGAACTGTTTTTGAAGTTTTTCCGAAAAAAATTACGACGACTGTATACTTAAGGAACAAAAAACCTGTAATTACTTTCCCTTCAATAAGATACACAAATTTTCGTCTCATCTTTTAAATTATTAAGTTTAAAACCAATACGATTGCTACGTAACTAAATCAACACAATTAAAACTTGATGCGTACATTTACATAGAAATCCATCTGTTTGAGAGGAGTTAGTGTCATTTCAGATATTGAGACACTTTCCACTATGTACCTAAAAGCCTCATCGCCCCATTACCAACTTGCCTGTGACAATTCAGCAGTAATCGTAAGAGTTTGTTGCTTGTAAAGAATATTGTGCAAATCAACAAAACTATTGCAGCACGGGTGTACGAAGAAGCTTTAATGGATGACATTATAGCTTTTGAGGACCAAAGCTGTATCGGTCACAAGCCATGCGAAAAATTACTTATTTTGTAGTAAAAGAACAACAAGGTAAGTGCTAAGTACATCTTATGAGTCTACAATAAAAGTGCGTTACAACCCTGCAGTACATAAATCTGGAAAATCAATGAACATATTCCCTGAAGAAGATACTTACTCCATGATGAGTACACTAATGCCGCCTGATGCTTATTTTCGTTTATTAATAAATCAAATGTATTCCCTTGATTAATCTAATCTAATCTGGCAGCATCTCCTAGAGGCCTCCAGGAGATGCTGTCCCTCTGGTGTCATTCTTGAAAATCATTAGCAAAAATGTTCAATATGCGCATGCGCGACTGGAATTGATTAGTGAAGTGAGCGCAAACGAACGTGAGTAAAATGTTCAATAAGCGCATAATTTATTAGAGTGAGTGCAAACAAACGTGAGTAGAATGTTTGTCCATGCATTAAGAGTGCAAACAAACGGGAGCAGAATGTTTGTCTATGCATTAACTGTTGAAAACAAATAGAAAAGGTTGAATCGATATATGAAAAATAAATACAACGCACTTTAATTCTCATTTCAAACCTCAAACTGAAACGAATAAGATATAATTTTTAACCGTGTAAGTTGTATATTTTTACTATTCCAGCAGTTGCTCGCAATTTTATTCTCGCATCATCCGCTGCTATACTAACATTTCTAAGACTAAACATTCATCATGTTTATCAATGTTTAAATATTTCACTTCTTGCACTTAATACAATTGACTAATTTTGGAGTTGTTTGGAGTTAATTTACCTACAAAAGGTAACCGTAGTTACTGGAATAATTGACTGCAGTCGTAAATTTAGAACTATCTCAAATGGGATGGGCAAACCGTCATTTTTCAAACTTTTATTACAAAATTTGACGAGCAAGTTTGCATCGATCGTTGTAAACTTGATCTTGCATAGTTTATGTATGTGAAAGTCTCATCTTAGTTTCCAATTTTTAACCCACGTATTCCATTTCAACTGATATAAAAGGACCTAGGGAGATTGTTGAAGTTGTATTAAGTGTAAGATGAACTTTACTTGAAAAAAATTCGGAATTATTCCCATTGCTGCAGTAATCTTGCAGTTTTAGTGCAGTGAAAAGGCAGGATTACTGCAAATTTCTGAAATACTGTAGAAAATTTGCAGTTACCTGCAGAAAATTTATAAGAAAAATCACAGTAAAACCAGTTTCTTGAAAAATTATTGGGACACTGATGTAATACTGCAGCATTTTTCCAAATTACTGCAGCTCTATACACTTTTTTTAAGTGGGATGAAATAAGATGTTTAGGGGGAATGAATTAAATTCTAACAAAAACAAATTTACTACTTAAATTATATTTACAGCTGAAAAATGATGTATGTTTTTAAACCTGATCCAACAATCTATCCGAGACAAAAAAAAAGAATTCGATCGATTATCAAAGATATAATAGAAGAAGAAACAAGACCAGAACCAATTTTAACTTTATCCGAAATGATCAGTAGAAAAAGGCCAGTTCGTTCTTTTATTATTTCTTTCACTTTCTTAATCTTAACAGCATCTTGCCTTTATCAAATTATTGATCGATTCAGTTATTTTAACAAACAACCAACATTCGTTACAACACATTTCAGTCAGGATGATTTCTTACCAAAAGTTATGGTAACATTACATGTTCCAGAAAAATTGAGAAAATATATCTATCCAAATGAAAAGAAATGTTTCTTCAACATTAAGCAACCACAAATACTAGATATTAATCATTATTTGTTTTTATGGCAAAATCCAAGTTTTGTGAAAAATGCTTATTACATCCAAGTAAGAAATGCTACATGATTTAGTTAAGAAAATTTTTAACCCTAATAGTATTGGCTTTTAGGGAAAAGGTCGTTCAAACCTTACATTGAAAACTCCAGATTTCTTTTTTTTAGATCCAATGGTGGAAATATATTACGGTAATATTTTTTCACTAAATACATGCAACTGGGCTGGGGTCATACTCTAGTTTCATCTGGGCTATGTTCAAGCTTCATAAAAATACTTAAGCCAACATGTGAACTGCTAGTATCCTTTTAAACATTTTAAACAAGGAAGTAATTAGTCAATTACCGTTTTGAATTGAATATGTAAGAATTACTTAGTTGTGCCGTGTTTGACTAAACACTTAGAAATAAAGGTAGGATAAGGTCTGTAAATAGGGCTAAACGGACAAAAAGGTCTAATAACTATTTTTAAACCTTTTCATCCATTTGTCCCTATTCATGTGTAATTCGAATTTGTCATCCCAGTCAATGGCCGACCTTTTGGGCCCACTCTCTAGTATAGTAGTGAGCGTTCTTATATCGTTTGGATCATCAATATTCTGCTTTTAAATCTTCAAATTTACTTACTCTATACCAAATTTATATTATTGCATTTAGATCAAATGGTTTTTTTTTCCGAATCGAAACCGTCCATCCAATTTACAATATCTGTTAAAAACCCATGCAACTCGTATTCAATAGTGAGCTTCAATAAAACAAATACTCAATAATCAATTAAAATTCCTATTTAAGTTTTTTGTAGTGCCCAATACATTAGACAAAACTTTTACTGATTTCCTAAAAACGATCTATATAGATTTTATTGGATTGAAACATATGGAAATATTCATTTCAATAAAGAAAGTAAGATTGTATATTAGTTAACAGGAATAATTATTCAAGTCATTCATTTCAGTATTATTTACTCGCTGCAAAATCAAATCATTGCAATCAAAATTATGATCAATGTGTACTCGACTGTTGGTTACAAACTGTACAAGAATATATCACTTGCCAGTATTGTACACCAAAACCTATGTATTCATTCTAGTAATTCTTTTTTTTTTTTATTTCAGTATGCCAATACCACAATTCAGAAATTTACCAGAGTGTAAAAACAAAACTCAAATTTACGAACAATTTCACATTCTGAAATATTCGAATGATTTAAATGCAGTAAAGTGCAATTGTCTAAAACCGTGTGAAATAACAATTTTAACTCAATCTAAAGAGTACTCTCCCAAAACAGAGAGAAAAACCTTTGAATTTCATTTTGAGCAAAGTAGAGTATTGAAAGAACATTTCATTTATGATTCAATTTCTCTTTTGTGCGATATCGGTGGAAGTCTCGGTCTCTTTTTTGGCCTCTCACTTTTGAATATTACTCAAATGATGTTTTTTTACTCGCAACGAATGAAAAAAATCAACATTAAACGAAAACGTCTTTCAAAAAAGTTATTAAAACTTATCACGAATGAAACAAAATCAAAACCTGAAATTTTAAAAAAATTAATTATTTTCGTCTTAATTACAACTTCAATTTACCCAATATACGATCGAATCATCAATTATTCCAACTCTCCCGTCATAATTACTATATCAATGACCAATGACATTCAATATCCAGTTGTATACGCGTGCAAAGAGGGTCAAAGAATTGCAAAAGAGAAACAAAAAATGGCTGGACATTTAAATATCAGTTGTGACCAAATCAAATTTCTTCATTTATTGGACCCACCTTCAATATTTCATGGCAATGCCACACTGTTATGGAATAAAACATATAGTGTCAGAGAAAATTATAAAGCTCTTCACGTAATAGTGAGTTCACATTTACTTACTTATGCTGTGCAGAATAAAAATTTTTTCCCTTTTAATAAAGGCAGAGACTAGTGACATTGCAACACCATTTGGAAATTGTATCAAAATAAAACGTAAGTGTTCAAATCTGTAAATGGTATCTTTATATCTTAGCCTTCATTTAGACATGGACCAAGTGAATGTACCCCTACACGACAATTTTGGTGATTCTGATTCATGTGAAAGTGCTATAAACGTTTGTTTGTTAATATTTAAATATTTTCATTTTTTAAAAATTCTTCCTCTTCATATTAGGTGTATATGATACCTGAATGGAAACTGATTGATATAAAAGATCCTGTCCCCATCCCTAGAAATGTTTTAAGAGAATTTCTCTTGTTTCAAACAAAAGTAAGTTTCATTGAAAAAATACAAACAATTTCATTGGATTTTTTCTTGTCAGATAATTCGAATAAATCGAAAAAGTGACCCTTGTATGACACCTCAAGAAAATCAAGTTTGTCAATCAAAATGTAACGATAAAGTTTTAGAGGAATTAAAACCAAAATGCAGGTACAGTTATAGTATACTCTATTAGAAATACATTATACAACATTAGAAAAACTTCCAGGCTTCCGTACATGAACATAAACCAACCATTTTGCCTGAACTCTTCAACTGCTCAACAAATTCACAATTTGTATTTAAGGAAATTGTATAATCTTAAGGCATATTGTGGTTGTGCACAAGATTGTGAAGAAACTATATACAAAAAGATCAAAGAGATTCGTTCTCATCTAAGAAATGCACCTGCTATTTTAAGAATTTTAATGTGGAATGAAATGTCCGAGTTATTCAAGCAGGAATTGGCTGTAAATTTGGTGAAACTATTGAGTGATATTGGCTCAATTCTTGGTTTAAGTTTAGGTTATTCATTCTTTACATTCTACACCATCTTTGCCTGACTTAAATTAAACTATTTAGAGCTTACCCTTGAAATTACTTTCAATTCAAACGAATACATCATCTCACATATATTGCACATACTTATTATTAAACACTTGTCACATATATTCTAAAATATTCAATTTATGCCCAATATTTATTCAAACACTCAATCTGTATTCTAATCAAGAAATGAACAACCCTTATCAAAATACACGACTAATATTGTCCCAAAACCAACACAGGATAAATAATGTGTGGGTAATTAAGCAATAAATTACATTTCTTCACACGTGTTTGACCCATTTCTTTATAAAAAACCAATTATAATCTCAAATAAGAGTAATAAAAATAAATGTTCAATTTAGTTTTCTCATAAATTCACGGGAACGTACATCCTTTTACCCGAAATATTAAAAGGAAAACACACGCTTTCAGTCTCTTCCTTTTGGGAGATATCGTTTAAAATTTCTCACATTCTACCAAACATGTCCTGCCGAATGTCGCAAAGACAAAAATGTTTTGTCTTTTTGGTTTAGTCAATGCTAAAAAAAAGATTCTTTCCTCTGTTTAGGTAACAACAATAGAAGAAAAATAAATGGTAATCTCTAACGTTCTATCGGTAGTCTCTTTTTATTATTATATTTAAGTCCAAAACTGAGCTGTTCTAAACTGTCAAATCAGCTCCAATCTGTATTCACCGTCCATCGCAACAAAAAAAAAATACTCCTATTAATTTAATTGACATAAAACTTGAAAACCGTATTATAATATAAGATTACAAGTTTGCAATTTCAAATTAAAATCAATACGCAATTCTGTAATATAAATCACCCGCTCCCAATCTCTTGCATTGCATAATTTAGAGATGGCCAACAAAAGTCAGTCATAATAGCTTGGTATAAGCATCAAAGTTATACTTATGCTGGAATAAATGTGATCTAAACTTTTACTAATTAGTACTTGTTTTTGAACAACTTAAGTTAAAATGACCACATATACAAACGATGGAATCAAGCAGAAATTAAATGAACTCGCAATAATAAAAGAAAAGATGGATAAAGTTGAGCATGTTGGGTGATTACACTTCAACACGTTGCTGTGAATAAGACATATCAGAAAGGCTTGCTCTTGGCCATTGACATTGCAAAAGGATCATTTTTCTAATGGGATTAGCCTGGGCAGCACTCGGAACGAACGACGGACCGCGGGACGGGCCGTCGCCTCTCCCCGAGTGAGGCGCAGCGAGCGGCGGCCAGGCCCGAATATAAAATTAATGTCAAGAAGCAAAGATGAAAATTGCTAAAATCTGTGCCTTCTTAATTATTTTGTTATTGCCCGTGCTTTTCCACACTGACACAATGCAACGTTTAAACAATGTTTGCTATTGTTTCAGAGATGAGTGACGTAATTTACCTTGGCAACGTCTTAGTTATTTAAAGTAAACTTTTGAAATTGATATGTAGTTTTTCATACCTATCAGTGATGAACATCGAACAAACTATCTACACGATTGGTGCGGTAAATGACTAATAATAATACAAACATATTATAAATTCTTCCTTGCTGTTCAACCGTCACAAAATGATCAAACAGGCAATAATAAACGAAAAGGCTTACATTAGCTTCTCTCTCTAGAGTATCGATATGTTGATCGGTTTTGTCGCCCAGTTACCGGAGAGAATTGGCCAGGCAATTTTTGAGGATGCAGAATATCAAGAACATCAAGAGCCAGGATATCAACAACATCAAGAGGTATATAAAATAGGACTATCTGCTGCCAGGGAGAAATCTTTGGCACAAGATATACCATTTTAAGTTAAAGTGAGTTTGAATAAGTTAAATTAAATAAGTTTAGATTAAGTTAAATAACGTACAGCTTGGCTAACAAAGCTTATGTTACCTAATTTTACAGTAAAAAACGTAATATAATAAAATTTTGCATAAATTGAACTGAATTACAAGGGCTATGTTTTGTCAGAACCCGCAAAAAATGGTTCATTCAGTTATGAAACTGTTAATAAACCAAAAAAAAGTGTCAGCAGCCATTTTATGCCAGAGAATTCAAAACTCTAGCTTTGCAGGAGTTTCATACTTTACATAAGCAACATAGAGAAATAACCCTTGACTGCAGAGCAGAAGAAAAAGATTCTTCTACAGGGTAGTTCAAGTAAATCTCAATTTTTTACAACAGGTGAGGATCCACCAAAATCTAGACAATTTAACGTAGAATAGGAAATTGTATAGATTTTGGTGTCCTCTGACCTTTTTTAAAAAGTCGAAATTTTGCTGACCAACTTTTACCCACTTTTTGCTCTGCATTCACTTACCTAGAGATTTTGAATGTATCACATGAGTAAATCAAAGTTAATAAATTTTAACATTTTCAGCCTCAAGTAACAACTGAAGAACTTCATAACAAGTTAGTAAATCATCCTCTGATTGACAAAGAAGTCTCCTACTTGTGTGGAATTTCGGATGAACTTTGTTTGACTTTTCGAGACTTCAATGTCGTAAATGTAATGTTATTTGATAAACATTTATATTATGAACTAATACACTTGCTCTCGTTTTAGGCTTTCCAAGTGTTAACCTACCTCATATCATTTAAATATATGATAAAGAAATATTTATTAAGTGGTTTGAAGATACGTCAATTACTGGGGATCGTGAGAACGCAGAAGAGACTTATAACTGCCTGTGTGGCCAGTGCGAGGTGGAGCAACACCAAATTTTAATGACTACTTTTATCATGTTATAACTGATGCTGTAAATTGTAATGACGTTCTCTTTGAACTGAAAATATTTGGAACTTTTGTTTAAAATTGAATGGCGACATCTAGATCATCACCGAATTAAAAATTAAACCGATTCATGTCCTAACAACTCACAATTACGTGAAAAATTCTACGTGAAGCGAAAAAACGAGGTTAAATCGAGAAACGATACAAGTTGCTACATATTTTGGTCCGAATTGTTCGTAAATTTTTTTAACTGATTTAGAAATAATGAAAAAAATTGGTTTGACTTACAGTTTAACAGAAGTTTTCAATACGTGTACACAAAGTGGAAATTTTGGGCAGGAATTGGGCAGTCCTGTGCGAGTGACGGCAAGTTAGGGTTAACTTTGTCTTTCGTTTCCGTTGCGTATGTGTAGTTGCTGCGATGTTTAGCAGATGGTGTTCGAACAGTGAGCGGAATACCTTCATTCGACTATATAAATAAAATTTTAGCTTTTTTACTCTATATAAACAGCACAAACTCACGTTTTAATACTTCTCAAGACTGTTTCCGCCACGTCACGCCATTTGCAAGCTACGACGCGACATCTAGTGATACCGAGCGTAAGTTCTTCATTAATCTGTAAAGCGAATTTGAAAAATGTGATCTAATAGGTTTATAATAATTTTCTCTTTTAAAAATTCATATAAAAGCGTTTATATAATATCTTGAGAAATAAAAACTGTCATCTTTATAGTATACTTTACATACAAGTTGTAAAATATTCTCCTACACCCATTATTAAACTTTTATGTACAAGTACATGGTGAATACATTTTATAAACAAAAAAAAATATTTTAATTGATTTTAATTTACTTCAGGCACATTTCGTGTTAGATCACAACAGAGAACAAGCTGGCAATTGTTTTCAATTATCTAATATTAGCAGAAATGACTATTTTCCCGACACCAACTACTAAGAAACACAGCAATTTTATTTATTAGAAATCCACACTGACACCATTTGTAATTAAAAGTCTACATAGTTCATTAAGGACCAAAATATAAAATTAATGCCAAGATAAAAAGATAAAAATTGCTAAAACCTGTGCCTTTTTAATTATTTTGCTATTGCCCGTGCTAATCCACACTGAAACAGTGCAATGTATAAACAATGTTTGCTATTGTTTCAGAGATGAGTGCACGTTTTTTTTTACCTTGGCAACTTCTTAGTAATTTCAAGTAAACTTTGAAATGTAGTTTTTCAGACTTATCAATGATGAATATCCCAATCGGTCCTTATTTCATCAAGATCAATGGCCAGGTAAATGACCAATAATAATACCAATATATCATAAATTCTTCCTATTGCTGGTCAACCTTCACAAAATTACCAAACAGGCAATAATAAACGAAAAGGCTTATATTAGGTTCTCTCTACAGGGTATCACATGGGGTTCTAATCAAAATTTACATGATGAGGAAGATGAACAGACTGAGGAAGATTCAGAAGATTCGGAACATTCAGAGGTTTCGGAAGATGCAGAGGAAGATGAAGAGACTGATGAAGATTCAGAAGATTGGGAAGATGTAGAGGAAGATGAAGAGACTGAGCAAGGTTCAGAAGATTCGGAAGATTCAGAGGTTTCGGAAGATGCAGAAGAAGATGAAGAGACTGAGGTAGATGAAGAGACTGAGGAAGATGCACACGAAGATGAAGAGGTTTGTAAAATCGGACTTTCTGCTAGCAGGAAGAAATCTTTAGCACATAATAGTCACAACAAAATATGGCGTAGGCCATTTAAAGTTTAATAGAGTTGGATCAAGTTTAAAGTTAGTTAAACAAGGTACCGCTTAGCTAACAAGGCTTAGTGTATCTATCTTTACAGTAATAAAACATTTTATAATAAAATTTATAGATTGGAAGGTTATGGAAGTGTTAATAAACCCAGGAAAGGACTTCCCTGTCAACAGCCAATTTATTAGATGGAATTTCGTACGGGCCACTTCAAAAATCTGGCCTTGCAGGAGTTTTAAACTGCACATATGCAACGTACACTTTTTACAATAGGTCCGAAGACACCAAAATCTAGATAATTTAACATTATTTTACATTAAATTGTCTAGATTTTGGTGTCCCCTGACCTATTGTCGAATGTTGAGATTTCGCTGAACAAGTCAACATGCAGAGAACCTAGTTTTGTAAAGAAATTAGTGGTCTTGGGTTAATTATATGATAAATTCTTTCAACTTTTTTGTGTGTTCTACAATACATTCACCCCAGAG
>JAQGAS010002427.1:0-10562 GCA_034686365.1 Pachymerium ferrugineum
TAATGATTGGGTAAACTGGGAGGTTTTGGTATGAACAACTATTGTGGATTACACTACCAAGGTGCATGAACCTTCAGTTATTGTTTATTTTTAACTAGAATATAGATATCAATCATTTGTCATGTAATGGATAGACTTGAATCAACTTAAAAATTTCATATAGAGTCTGCTATTCATCTGTGTCGAATTTATGACATATAAAGTTAACGCAAATGCTTATCAGTGATAATTTATAACTTCTTGCAGTGGTGTGACTTACAATTTCTTGTTAGTGATATGACTTACAACTTTTAATATAAGTAAGCTTACCTTCTTGTTTTGCAGTAGCATATTGCTAAAGAACGGTGAATGGGTGCTGAATGGCGCTATTCCTTCTTACAAACGTTTGTAAAGACATACATTAGTAATACATTACGTTCCTATTGCTTAGATCATTGGATGAATCTGAAAAATTTTATTTTTAATTTGATGGCATTCAATGTAAGGAATTGGAACAACACCGGTCAAAAATTGAACTTATCAAATTGGTGTTCAATCGATGTAAACAAACTAAATGACAAAGCCTATTGTGCTTCCTACAACAAAGACTTGAAATGTTGGAGGATGGAATCATGCTGTAAAACTGGGTTCATATGTCAAACTAATAAAGTTGAGAAGAAATCATATAAAGATGTTGATTACACGTTTAACGCGTAAATTTTGATAAGATATACACTCAGCCTATGCGAGCACCTAAAATCTCGGACTACACTGTATTGTTGAATATTCAGTAGCGAAATAATGAATGCTGTAAATACCTTTTACGTCTATAATTTTTCCTAGATCTTCAAAAGAGTGTAATTAACACGAATGGTCGCACAGGTCTTGCTGTTAGTTATTTTAGATTTCCGTAAACACGTTTGCTGTCATATCTACGATATATAGAGTAATCTAATGTGAATTAAACTAGATTGGTCACATACATAACTTAATAACCCATGATAATTCACAATTAATAAGAATTGCTGAGACTTTAGAGATTTTAGAGTTCGGGTTTTGACGTAATTGGCTTTTCACTTTAATCCATAAATTTTAAAGCACTGATTATAAATTTTACAAGATCAGTTGGACAATTCTCATGGGGCCAACAACATTTTTCAAATTTAGTGTTGAGTTTAGTATACTGAGATATCTTTAAAATGCTTCTGGGTTATTTTATTAATTAACTGGAATTACTTATTTTTTCAGCATGCGACATGAACGTTCACAAACGCTGCGAGGTAAGCGTGCCCAACCTCTGCGGCTGCGACCATACCGAACGAAGAGGGAGGATCGAGCTCAAAATCCACGCCAACAGCAACAAACTCATCGCGGAAGGTAATGCTTAATTAGCAGTAAATTTTTAGTATAAAAGGAATCTAAGTTACAAATTGTTTAAACGGATGGATAGTCAACTTGTTTGCTTTCAAATTAAAGTTTTGAACGCGAATGGCTTAATTAATAATGATATGGAATTATGTGCAAAACATGTTTTGCAGTCACAGTGACCTGAGGATTTTATCTTGATTAGTTATTTCGTCTACGTGTATCATTAAAGGCATTGTAGATTTAAAGTTCAAGATGTGCAGTGCGAAGTAAATGCAGACATTTATTGCTTTAAAATTTTGCAAAAACACCTATGCCAGTACAAATTAGAGTATGCAAATATCCTTTCTTGTGACATAGTACCAACATATTGCAAAATGGTCCGTGTTAATTTGCAGACAACAACGCTAATTAAAACTTAAAAGCCAAACAGAGTACATTAATGCGTTTTGACCTTGCTTTCATCAACAGTATGAAAAACTAATTATCTGATGTGTTTGCAAAGGCTAACAATACACTCAAGAAGTTTGCACTTCCTCGCAATTCAGATAACATTCATATTTGTATTACTAATATAAACATTTCTATTTCCTTCTGAAGTGCGCAGATAATTTGAAAGCAAGCCTTCACTTTTATTGTGGGTTTTTGTACTGAATTCTGATTTCTTTGATGAATGAGTGGTTAGTATGCGAGAGAACTGTTGGTCAAGTTGTTATTGAGCATGTATAAATGTAAACATAGTCATTTACAGTCATGTGGGGAAACGTGTTAGAGGAATGAGAATTGGAATAGTAGGTAAAGCTATAAAAATCCTGACCTTGCTTGTAGGGGCTAAGATTAGAATTCTGAGAATTGGGTTCTGTTTGTATTGTTTAACAGAGGAATTATGTAAGGACAAAGTTGTCCATATGACACACATTTTTTGTTACAAAAATATTAAAAAAAATATTCTTGCTAAAATTATACAAAATTATTTTTACAAAATGTTTGCATAGGTACGTTTTGTTACTTTATATGACAAAAAGTTAAATTTGACAAAGTTTTTTTTGCAAATGTTAGACAATTTTGCAAAACTTGTAACAATTTTTTTTGCTTCGTATTCAAATTTTAGTGGTTTCTTATCGTAGAGAGGATAAAATATTATTAATTTTTTTTTTATTTTACAGTCCGCCAAGCAAGGAACCTCATTCCTATGGATCCCAATGGCGCTTCAGACCCCTACGTCAAATTAAAACTCATTCCAGACACCGACAACTCGAGCAAAAAAAAAACGAAGACAATCAAAGCCAACTTAAATCCTGAATGGAATGAAACGTTGCATTTGTAAGTTCTTTTACAATCGGTTAATTCACATCATCACCTTCTACTAACCATCTTTTATAGTTATTGTTGATCAGTGATAAATGCAAGTCCAGTAATTAATTGATAACATTTTAGTCATTTGAAAATAAACGTTGATAACATCATCAACTTTTGTCCAAGTGGTTAGTACTACAATTAAAAAGCAAATTGGGATTTAAAAGTGATTAAAAGTTGACCAAAGAAATTATTAAATTTGTTTATAAGAGGGAAAAGAGACTTAAAAAACTAAACTTGATTAGCCTCGTAAGTCTACCTAGTGTGAATACGTACATGCACAGGCGGGGTCTACAAACTCTTATATTTTATATAACTTTTCAAAAATTCTTAAAATTAGTAATTACTACAACTTAAGAATATTGAACTGCCAACTCTTAGAGCGATCAAAACTTTATCTTTATAACATAATGAAAAGCTTTTATTCAAAAATTTCTCAATTTTTTTTATTGATTTTAATTTCTTTTTACAAAAAAGAAATCATTAGAAAGTTAATGTTGAACTATAAAGTTAAACGAAGAGAGATTTTCCAGTGAAATCGTGAGATTATTGTTAATGGATTTTCCAAGAATTTCTGTTAAAACCCTTTTGAATTTTAATCTTGCTGGGTTCGTAAATGTCATATGCATATCAGAGTAGGAGTTTTGTGGTTACAAAATGGACTTTGTAGTAAGAGGCTTTTATTAGTAATATACTTTAATGATTTCGTTTGGACTTTAGTTTAAAGTTGGATTCAGCAAGAGCTTTGGAGTGAAAACTTTTTGCCGGATTAGTAGAGTAGTGTAAGCCTTACTTGTTTTGTAAGATTGCGGCAATAACTTCAATCACGTGAAAAACTTCTTCTTTTTTTAAGTACAACCACTTTTTTTCAATATTTTTGATAGGGACCGTACCCGCAAAAATTTTGTAGGAAATATTAGACAAAAATATCTGCTAATTGGTATGTTTCTTTCTCTTCAAAGACAACCTAAAGTAAGGGTCCGGTTTTCGATACGAATGTGGAAGGTGAAGACAAGAAAAAGTTCCTTTTCTTCGTTTATTTTCTTTATTCTATTAGCGCTTAACTTGTCTATAATAAATTTTCAAAGTTAAGAGTTTTTCCATTGCCTCGTTTTTTCATTTTCTCCATTGCCCAGACCCGGATGTTACGACTACGAAAATAGTGTCGCCAACTGGTGACAGCTTATTGCAAGAAAATGGCCGACTTGACAATGGCTGGCGTCTACGCTTCACTATCATTGGCATTTCGTGCAACAAGCGGGAACTATTTTCGTAGTGATATATGTCACATTCGGGTTTGGATTTTTTAATCCTGTCTATCAAGTTTGGATGTTGTCATTGCCATACTTATTCCAGACCCTGTGACCGCAAACGGCAGTTCCCTCTGTTGTCATTGGCCAAAAAATAAAACTGGGCTGTGGATTGAATTTTATCGTAGTCTTTTTAAGGAGACGGACTATGAATTTCATAATCCGGACTCGATGGAACACGTTGCATCATCGGAGGGAGCACCAGTAATCACGATTATTGTTACCATGAATCCTTTAAAGAAAAAAATTGAGTCACATTGCATGAACTTTTATTTTTTTTCAGTGATCTAAAACCAGAAGACAAAGACAGGCGACTTCTTATCGAAGTATGGGATTGGGACAGGACTTCCCGCAATGATTTTATGGGATCGTTGTCGTTCGGTATCTCGGAGATCCTCAAAAGTGCCGTCGACGGCTGGTACAAGCTTCTCACGGAAGAGGAAGGAGAATTTTACAACGTTCCCGTTCCCACTGAGGAAACCGATATTTTGGGGATGCAGAAGGAAATGAAAGTAAAGATATGATTTTTCATTAAAGAAATAAATGGTGATTTTTTATTTTTATTTTTATAGAAAACTTCCATTACCAAACGCCAGTCCACACCTTCCACAAATAAAGATATTCCACATAATATGGGTAAAAAGGATGTAATCCGAGCTTCAGATTTTAATTTTCTCATGGTTCTTGGGAAAGGTAGCTTTGGCAAAGTATGTAGAGTTGAAAAGAACAACCATCTTTTTCACACGTTTTAAATGGAAGATTTTCATTGAGTATGAATCAAGTAAAAAAAAAAAAAATCAGTTAAAATTTTATAACAGCATTTGCAAGTTAGGGCCGCCTTTTTTGTAAAAATTTATAATAAGTTAACACATACATGTGTTGAGTGTGTTGACGATGCATCTGTAATGAAATGTCTGCCAAAAGTATGACGTCATCGTCAAGAAAGTGCAACTTCACTAAATCACGATCAATAAATGAACATGGTCTCATGCAGGTGGCAATTACCCAAGTATAAAAAAAATAATTTTGCAAGTACTTGGTCACTTTTTTTTGTTGCAAAAATTTTGCTTAATATGTGACAATTGTAAAATTTTGGTAAAAACAAAATGGTCGATTTTTTACTTGTTAACTGCCACCTACAAGAGACCATGTGCATTTGTTAATCGTGTTTTAGTTTAGTGACACAATCATGACGTTGTGGCTTATTCGTTTTTGGCGGACATTTTATTGCAGATCCATCAACAACACACTCAACACATACTTGTGTATGTGGATAGTGTTTTCGAATGCAACTACAATTATTCTCCTGGGTGAGCTAATTTTAATTAATTTTTTTCCAAAAGGAAGTAGAAGTCTACCCAAATCGACTTGCAGAACTTACGAACTTAATAATTTTCATGCGCAGAAACCAATGTTACTCTTAAGGATTGTTCAACTCATCTTGTTTTGAGTATGCTGTAATGTATTTTGAAAAATTTTACACATTTTTGTTTAAGAAATCGACCAATTACATGCAAACGTTTACAGATTGCTTTCACTTGTGCAAATTTGTAAATTGTACACTCTAAGACACAGTTTGCGCAAGTCCCTATATAGGAAAGAAAAATTTATTACATTATTACTCTTTCACTTTGCATACTCGTATTCAGATCCCAGTCGTGGTCTTATATAATGCTGAAGACTACCACTATAAGTGGTCATAAAAATTGCATACTTGCTTATTGTAATCTATGCATAATTTACCTCACTGAGGATTCTAATCGTGTTAAAATGTATAGGATTGTAAATTCGTATTTAACTTTTAACATGATCAGACGATGAAATTTAGCTCTTTCACAATCTCGGAATTACCTTCAACCGCAATGTAGACAACAACCGGATTTTGCTCATATCTTGAATGGCTGACTTGTTTTATTCTTTCTTAAACAGTTTCATTTATGAATTTTAGGCTTTCATCAAACAAATAATATGTATGCAATTGCCATTGACTGCTAATCAAGCGAATGCGACCTTAAGTATATTATTTTTTATTTAAAACAAAGTTGTTTAAAGGGTCGGTTGTTCTTTAGAAACTTGAGTGAATAAAAAATATTTCACCTTAAAATTTTTAATATTATAGGTATTGCTGGCTGAACGAAAAGGTACTGACGAATTATATGCAATCAAAATTCTCAAGAAAGACATCATCATTCAAGATGATGACGTGGAATGCACGATGATCGAGAAACGGGTCCTTGCGCTGGCTAATAAGCCGCCGTTTCTTGTTCAGTTGCATTCCTGTTTCCAGACTATGGTATAATAAGTTTTCGGTTTTTGCTGTCAAAGATTGCCAAACCTTTTTACCACAACTCATAACCAGAAAATAAGAATATAAGTTTAAAAAAGTAAATTCAGCCCAACTACATTAGTCCAAATCTAAATTAAATTACATGTGTTTACATTACCAAACTTACAATATAGACTCACTTTTATGAAATTTGTTCTATATTATTAAGAACTGGATAGACCAAATATTAATTGATCTTCACTGACAAAATTGTTGGAGTTAAAAATATTACAAAACACATGTATACCCTATTTTTTAATCAGTATTGCAGCATTGTCGGTTTGCAGTGCTGCACTTTGGTTCAAGAATATTACGGTTTGCTAACGCATTTAAACATCAATGCGGTATGATAATTTTATTGTCAGTCATTTTTAACTATAAGAAGATTGGTTATTCATAGTTGGACCCAAAGGTGAAAAGAAATGGCAGCCTTTGCATTTATGTTTAATTAATGGTCAAACAATATTAAAGACTTTTTCATTTTACAGGATCGGTTGTATTTTGTTATGGAATACATCAATGGGGGTGACCTCATGTTTCAAATTCAACAATGTGGCAAATTTAAGGAACCAGTGGCTGTGTATGCTGAAGATAATACCTATTTCCCATTATTTGTAAAAGAATTTTTTAACTGTTTTTAACGGTCATTGGATTTTAAAATTTTTTTTTCTATCTCATACTATAAGCTTAAATATTTTTAAAATTAATGTAAATTATTTTAATAATTCAACCCAAATTGTAACTTTTATACAATACAATTCATTCATTCAATTTTGGAATTGCAGATTTTATGCTGCTGAAATTGCCATTGGTTTGTTCTTCCTACACAGTCGTGGAATTATTTATAGGTTTGTCTTTACTGTGTGTAAATAATTGTTCTTAACATGAAACATTTGAGGAAGCAGATCCCACTTATTCTATTTTTTCTATTTTATAAATTCAGTACTTAATTCTGTTTGTTTATTGAAACTTTTCTTTTTTTATTGCAGAGATCTAAAGTTAGATAATGTATTATTAGACCAAGATGGCCATATCAAAATCGCCGATTTTGGCATGTGCAAGGAAGGTATTAATGGCGATAAAACAACAAAAACGTTCTGTGGTACTCCTGATTATATTGCTCCAGAGGTAATAAATACACAAATATTATACATGAATATTTTATTTTTCAGATAAATCATTCTGAGAACACATTTGTTTTACCACTAGACAAAGCAACCAAAGTTGTATAAAACTGAGTGCAATGGTTAACTTGTTTCTGGATGTTAATGACATCCAGAAACAGATATTTTATGCCCAAAACATCTGAAACTACTAAGCAGAAAAAACTACCGTTATCTGCATTGTTGTTTAGTTTTACCACATTTTTTCCTAAAAACTTCAGTTTTTCTGTAGTGCGTTTTCGGCTGTTGGGCAAATATACTACAGTTTTCATCGCTAAGAACTAAAATTAATTACTCAATAGCTTAAGCTACTTTTGAAATTGATTTCCCAGGAAAAAATATTACAAGTAATTGGCCGCTTTTTTTATACAAAAGTTTTGCAAAATATTTAACAATTTACAAAGATTTCACTAAAATATTGCAAAATTTTTCTGAAAAGAAAAAGCGGCCAATTACTTACAATTTTTTTGCAAATATTTTTGCCTAAGTTACTTCGAAGTCACACAATTAAGTATGCTGTATTTGATAAACGAATCGCACAAAATCTAAGGAAAAAGGCTACAGGAAAGGAGGGTCTTACAGCTGTACCATGGTGAACTCATTATTGGGATTCTAATACTCTAGAGAAAGAATATATTGCGTTTTCCCAAAATGTACCTAATTAAAATAGCATTTATAATTAAGAAGTGAATGTCTACCCTAAATGAGACGGACTGCTCTGACCTTAATGCCATACATGTCTCTCTGCTCATAAACACACTATTATTAGGAAAACGCACATTGCTGCTACTTTAAAAAAAAAAACCTCAAACCTTAGATTTTATAGTAAAGTACATACCGTAACCTCTGTAATCTTTGATAGTTTATCTACGAATAGACAATTCATAGAACTCTTCCGTTTAGCTGCAATTTGACTTAACAAATAAATGTAACATAATTTGGTTTTTTAGTTTTTTTATAGAATGGTGGGGTGTAGCATATGAAGGAAAATGAGACAATAACGATTATGTGGTCGCTTAATTGTACTTGCAACGAACCTATTAGTGTTGCAAGTTGCCAGACATCTCACATAAAGAGCTCTGATGATTTACAGTTCAAAACTTTTTCTTGCACATTTGTTAAATGCGCCGTACACTCGATATGATCTCGTACGGAATTATTTTTGCCTTATAGTGCCCTGAACAATAAAATGAGTGCTAATGAATTGTCAACTACTAAACTTATTCAGTCATTCTCACCTATTGCCAGTTAATTACTTTCTTAATTCTGCTGTGAAAGTTTATCTCAGGAAAGTATAAAAGAAAACGCGGCAATAAAGCATTGCTTTCAAGCCTATTTTTGCAACATGTAGGCACTAAATCCGTTCTAAATGGAATTCAATTGGGACATGAATCCATTTCAAAATTTCTATCTTTATTTCTCTAATTCCAGTAAAAATTAATTGGTAATTTATACAAATTGCACTGGTTTTTCAATAACACAAAGCAGTGTGTTATTATTATCAATTTTTTAAAATAAAATTTTTAATAAATAAGTTAACCAGTTATAATCGTATTGGTCATTGATAAATCTTTCTTTTATTTACTGTAGATTATTTTATATCAACCCTATGGGAAGTCTGTGGACTGGTGGGCGTACGGAGTTTTGCTTTATGAGATGTTAGTAGGTCAGGTAAGTCAATAATTTTGTAGAATGGGAATAGAAGACGCAACAAATTTATTCAGACCGACTTAGCTGTCTATTATAACCTTGGACAAGAGTTATAATACAACTTAAATACCTACATCTACTTACGAGTAGCTTTCTGATAGGATGCTTTGTGGCATCCCCTACAAGAACAATAATTTCTGGGAAAAAAAATATTAAAATTTTGATTACTAAGTATTAAACATTTGTTCAGATGCTGAGAAAGTCACAACCCTTGTGTCAACATTTCAACAAGAACACAAAATGTTAATTAAAAAACTTCTATTTAGAGCTTTAACCTGCAACCTCTGGTTTTATCTCTTGGCCTGCCTAGTGCACCTTAAAGGACAAGCGAACGCTAAGTCTGCCTGCTCACTCTAATATGATATATCCTCACCAACTTTGATAAGAGTTGGTTTGAAAAGTTTGAAAAGACTTCAAAGAAACATTGTTTTATTTGCAGTGTCTCATTTCCCGGACTTGTATCATGTCATATAAGCATACATATAACAGCCTAAATCTTTTATTACATTTTGGAATCGATAGGAGCATGAGTAAAATGCCATCTGCAGAACTATTTGTTATTCATTTTATTTGAATATTCCTATTCGTATGAAAAGGATGAAAGATTTCAAGTTTGAAATTGATGACATATGTTGAAAATAGTGAAATTGAAGTTTGCATTGATTCGACTTATAAATTTTTTATAAAGAATTGATGTATGTTACCTACATAGGATTTTTGTGTTGAACTGTTAAAAACTCACCAATAATAAACGGGGATAAATTGGTTATACAGTATAAATTGTTTCATTACAGCCTCCTTTTGATGGCGAGGATGAAGAAGAGTTATTTGCTTCCATTACTGACCACCACGTTTCATACCCTAAGTCATTATCGAAAGAAGCAAAAGACGTTTGCAAAGGGGTAAGAAAATAATTTAATTTTTTAGTAAACTGAAATTAGGTATTTTTGTACGTAAATGAATCAGACAGCCGAAGTCTGTAAAACAAATATCAAAAAACTTAAGTTTGAACTATAGGTGAATTAAACTATCATTAGTTTTGCTGAAACAAATACACGATTGGTTTCTCTGGGATTCACTTCAGGGGGGAATTTTTTATTTTTCAATCTCATTTTGATTCAGCTAGTATGGGTAGTAATACAAAGATGATCTTGTGCATACTATATAATTCTATACAACTTGGAACAGAGAAAAAATTATGAGGGTATGTCTATTAACATTGCATGCAAATATTACGTGGGGCAAAAACATACCGTACATAATGGTAGCAATACTGGTGAAAACTATTTGCACCTAGGAAAACCGGTTAGATGACTAAATCAAAATTAGATATTAGGTAAAAATCTGGATCAG
>JAQGAS010002428.1:0-10560 GCA_034686365.1 Pachymerium ferrugineum
CCGGTTTGAATTACGAGTTGTTTACGTTTTGCCTTGTTTTTTAAACGTGGATCTGCTAACTGTCTAAGCAACCTCTTCTTCCGAGATAGTTTGGCTTTCTGATCAGAAGATAACTTGACATTACCCTTAAGTATGTTTAAACAGATTTCGCAAATGGTTTTGCAAAAATCATCATCACAGTGGTTCAACATTGCCTTTAACTGTTGTTTTTTTAACTTTGGAATTGCTCTTAATAGAGCAGCGTGCTGCTTCAGTCGATGCATCGTAACCAAATGAAATAAAATTAAAACTTGAAAGCAATATATAAACATTTTTTATTTCGGTTTATAATAAACAGTGTATTGATTAGGAAATATATTTGTTTTAAGTTGAGGTTCTGAAAATTTTTCTGCTTTTATATCCAAAAAGAGGTATGAATATGAACTTCTTGATATGGCATTATTATAGGCGTCCATGAAAAAGGGTTTTTGGTTTGGGAATAACTGCTGGCCAATCCTGGCAATTTGTGTACGGTCTCGATTATTTTTAAAAAGAACCATGTGTGAGCTATTTAAAGAGATTGTCCTTTGATGCTTTCCTGAATAAAAAATGTTTTGACAGATAAAGAACACAGAAATGGACATATGATGTGAATGCTTAGTAAATAGCTTTTCAAATTCACGATCAATTTCGTGCATGGCATCATCAATTACGAGTAATTTAACAGTTTTTGAATCCATTGATTTTATATTAGGCAGTCCTTCGATAAATTCAACTCTATTACTAAATTCAGGGAACCAATCTTGATAGCCAGATCCATAATACCATTGAATCAACTGAGGTGTAGGTTTCATAAGTTCATTAATATTACGTAACACCTTTTTAACAAACTCAGTTTTTCCAACACCCGAGGGTCCTCCAAGAAGACATGTAAATGGGTGTTTAAAAATAACCTCCTCCTCCTCCACCTCCTCCATCAATTTCTGCTTCTATAGTTGAATTCAGCGCTGTAAGTCTATACCACTGTAGCGGGATCAATTCCACACCATGAGCTGTAGGAATACCGTTTCTAAACTGACGGATGTCTAGAAAAACTGTGTTATTATATCCACAAATTCTAACTTGACAATAGAAAGTAGATCGCTTAGGAGGAGGAGATGCATCTTCTCCCAACAAGTTATAACTTTTATAACATCTAACATCGGTATCATCAGTTTGATCATTTATCTTCTTTTTAATTTCTCTTGAGTTGAGGGGGTGACTTTTGTTTGCTGTAGTCACCCAATCATTATATAGACTAATTTCAGTAGATATAAAGTCTAATATAATGTCGCTATCCATACTCATTAGTTGTCTCCATTGAGGTAAATTTAAAGAAATTCCATCAGGTAAAGCCACATTATCTAAAAACTGACGGATATCTACGTTTGTGCTTTGGTTAAATTTACAGATACTAATTTTATAAACTGAGTCTAAATTATAACTTTTATCACAAATATTGACTAAACTAATTTGCTTTTGTATAACATTACTAGCTGTTGAAAGTAGTAGTTCTGTAGTTGAAGATTTAAATGCTATGTCTAATGAGACTAACAAAGCAATTACAAAAACATAAGATACTGCTATGATTTTATCTTTTGCAGAAAACTTTATAATGTTTTTAGCAGACGAATTTTCTTGGACCTCCATTCTGTTTGATGTGTGGAAAAGAAATGACGGTATTATCAAAAACAGCAAGATTTATTGCAGTTATAACAAGCTTTTTCTACAATTTTTCTACAATTTTTCTGAAAGTTAAGTTGATTCTTGCTTTATTACACTCTCTTACATTACACTTTGGTATTGAGTGATACCAAAAGTCATTTGAAGGTGGTTTCATTAGCAGAAGACTGCCATGTTCTAATACTAATGAAATAGGTTTGGGTGGGTGTTTTAAATTATGTTTAATCTTATCATCATATTTTAGACAAAACTTGCGAGCTTGGCCTAGTGAGACCGAAGCGATAACAGCATCTCTGTCGAGATCTTTCTCATTATCTTTATGAGGGCTAATGGAATGACTTCCATCCTTATATCTATTAATAAGGACAAAGTTGTAGGTCTGATTTGAAATTTTTTCGACACAGTCACGAATATAAGTTAATAAGGGTGTCCAAGGTTTAGCAGGGAATCTGTTGCCAGAAAAGGAATAAGTTAAATCCGCGTTTCCATAAGCTGCATGATCCCTTGGAATTTTCACCCACTTGTTATAAATTCTAATTTGGTGTAAGTGACCTGCACAATATTCGATTTCATCTTCTAACTGCCTAAATAACTCATCAGCTTTTTCTTTAGAAAACAGTTTTATATAATCAATAGATAACTTGAAATCAGAAATATGTTTTATTGAAGATGTTTCCACAAAATCTTGTTTGTTTTTCTGATTTACTGCAGTCTGAAATGAAGAAAAAAAAGTGTAAATAAAGATAAACTAGAGTTGTTTTTAAAATAATACATTTTTTAATAACCGTAAGGTACAGTTCTAAAATTATCAGTAATTACACGTTTTTCTACAAGAAATCTATACAATTTGTCCTCTCTTTGAGTAAACAACCTATTTTTCTTTCTAACTATTTTGTGAGGTATGGTAGTTTCAATCTGTTTTTTCTGTTTATAATTTATAATTAGATCTTTCATAACATCAAAGTTTATAATTTCACTAGTTCTAAAGTTTAATGTAATACCTTTTACTTTACATACATCTTTTGTTGTTTGAGAATTTGTTGAAAAAACTCTATAAGAATAATTTTTGGCACCACCTGTGGCAAATTCTTGGATATAACTTCCTAAACCATAAGACAGCAACTCATCAGTCATACACCCGAGGTAAGACGCTATAGGAATCTGATATGCATCAGAAGGTTTAGTTACAGCTATAACAGAATCTGTATCGCAGTACAGCGCCCTCTCTTGAAGGTGTTCTAAGTACTCATACAATTTCAGTCTACTCTGGGCTGTTATAAATGAGGCAATAACTACATTAGTATGATTACCTAACTCTATCATATCTTTTTTTGAGGTCCACTGAACTCTAGCAACATTATTTGCGAAATTAATGCTTTTGACTTCTTTTGTGTCATCGAGTAATAACTGATAATACTGTTTCGGTGAATTACAGTAAGTGACTTGATCTCTGGCTAAATTTTCACCAAATTTTCCATACAAGCAATTTAACATAAGTTTTGCTAGAGTTCTAACCCCAGTGTTTTTACTTATTTTTGATTTGTCTAATTGAATTCCCTGATTTATTAAGTAATCATTTATGTAATCATCTTTAGCTGTTTCAGTATTTTCACAATCTGCAGGGAATCCATCAGCTTGTTGCTTTATGGCGAGAAATGTATCAACATATTCTTGAAATAAACCTTTTTGACCCTTTTCAGAATCAAACTGACTTATTTCGGAAAAATGCCATGCTTGATGAATTTTTACAACTTTATACCCTAACTGTACAGCTTTTTGAAGTTCTAAACTGACCCAGGTCCCAAGCATTGACCTTTCTTCGTCAGTGTGGTTACAAGCTTGACATTTTTCAATCACACACTGTTTACATAATGGAAAATACAACTTTTTCTCGTATCTAAATGGTAGAACAGGGTGATATAACCTACGAGGTGCTAAGATTGTAACCTTAATTAGACCAAACAGATCTGAAATGTCTGTTTGGTCTTTAAAGTCAGACATAATTTCTGGGTAGCCAAGTGGATAAACACCGCTTCTCATTACATATGGATAAAGACTACATACATCTTTGTACTCAATTAATTCATCATCTTTAACCTTTTTATACAAGGTCATTGCTTCCACTCTTGAACCCACATAAGCATCAGATGGTTTTATATTATCAAGAACATCAAATTGTTTAATAAACATTTTCAACTCTGCATCTGTACTTATCTGGGTATTAAAATCACATTCCCACATTTCTACTAGGTTATAACCACCTTTTTTGAAAAAATCTGCTTCATACAATGTTTTTTCATATGACTCTTGAATAGTAAGACAAGAAAATGGAGAATTTACATATCTATTTACAGCATAACATCTTTTACACCCGTGAAAAACACATCCTAAAAATTGATAAATTGTTTTAGTGGTATGGCAAAAACCGTCTACATATTTTCCCATAATCTGAACTTCAGATCTGGAATTGCCTGCGTGGATAATTTCAATTTTATCTTTATTTATTAGCCAATTCAACCATTTTATGGCAATTTTACTAAATTTTCTTGCCGGTTCAAAGCCTGTATGGGGAATCAAAGCAATTTGATTAGGCTTTAAAAATCGTTTTCTAAACAGCAAGTTACAAGTGCTTGGTAATGTAAAACCGTCAACAAATGGATCGATTCCATCAGAATGGTCCATAAACAAATCTCTAAACATCATACACGCAGATGACAAAACTTGGACGTCACTTACACAATATTCTAATATTTCTTTAGCAAAATCAAATACTTTATCTTTCTGTAACTCATACCACTCATAAAACTTTTCTCTGTTTCCAGGACTCATTGATTCAGGATCAAAAAAACTGATATTAGGGAACTCACCAATATAATTTTGATTTTCAGGTGTATTAAAAAAATGGCAAAAATAGCCCTTTTTATATTCTTTAATACCAAACATATTAGGTAATTTTGCTAGTGGAAACCCTAAATAGCAGAATGAGTCAAGGAAACGGATCCCCTCAAATGACATAAACAATATCTTTTGACCTCTAGTGATTACCTCAGGTGTATGACCATGGTCTAAAATATATTGTATCACAAAGTGATTGTCGTAACTTTGAGCGTAATGTGCTATACAGGTTAAGTTTTTATGAACATAATTTTTAAATAGAAATTCACATAACAAATTTCTTGACCTTTCACCTTTAAATACATGAAATCTTTTCCCACAATTTGGACAGTCTTTGGAATCATCATTAAAAGTCTTACATATATCACAACACAATTTAGCAACACATAAATTTACTTTATGCTCGTAAATAGGGTAATTTTTATTTTCAGTGTATCCTACAAGCTCACTTTGTGTACACTCGAAATCGTAAAAAAGGAATTGAGGGTTCAACTTCTTCTCAGTTTCTTTCTTACTATAATTTACCATAAAACACAAATGATCATTATCAACAAGTTTTTTACAGTTTTTACATTTTTTCATACCACAATCATGTCTTTTACCATTTTCTACATTCTTCCAACAAATCAAACACTTTTTAAATTCATTACAAGTAGTTTTTAAATGAGCATTAAAACATGTTGGGTTTTTAAAGACCCTATTACATTTTTTACATGGTATCCAATTTTGAACTTTACAATAATTTCTTGCTTTACATGCAGTACAATTTTTCACACAATTATGAGGTTTGCGATTAAAACCCTGATAACACAAGTTACAAAAAAATTTCGTTTCAAGTAATGCAGGAATTGAGTTAACAAGAGCTACATGCTCATAATACATTAATAAAATAATTTGTTTTTCTCTTTTTGTACCAATGTAAACTAAATTATTTATTTCTGTATCACTTGTTTCAAAAATTAAAAACTGGTACTCTTTAAGATATTTCTCAAATTGCTTGATTTCATTTAAACCACATTTTCCTAAGGGAACATTAGCTTTTTCATGTAATTCAACTGCTTTTTGTCTTTGCAATTCTCTTCCTCTTAAAAAATGATCATTGTATTTTGGATCTTTACTTTGTTTGGCGATAGATGTCACTACTGCTCTAGCCACACACAAGTTATCTACATTATTAATGGAAACAATCCCCCTTTTAGCTTTTAACCATTGATTCAAATATAATTTTGAATGAGACTTTATTTTATTACCCCCAGCATCAGGTAAAGAAACTCTAGTCACTTTAATGGAAAAATTTCCATTTAAAATTACATTTTTATTACTTTGAGATAATTTTTCTAAACTATTTATTATTCTTTTAATATCCCAATCTTTTTTAGTAGAAAATGGTGCATAAACACATCCTCTATCAAAATTTGAGCTATCAATTTCAACACCAATAAACTCTTTGTCACTCACATTTTCTAAAAGCTCATCCATTACACAATTAAATAAATTTTCTACAAAGTTAATTGGGTTATCACCGGCAATATCTTTAATTTCAGCTTCTTTATCTTTCTTTAGTTTAATTGAATATTCAGCACCTGTAGTATTAAACCTTTTTACTTTTCTTTCTTTATTAATTTGAACGACTTCAAATAGATCTTTACATTTCATTTTATTATCATTTGAGTCTGCTGGTAAACCCATACCAGATTGATTAATACAACTTGGTCCTGCTTGTTGACTGTTATGAAATTGGCCATTTTTTTTCATTTCTTCATAATATTTTTTTTCAAGTTCAGCTAATAACCTAATAAGTTCAGGATCATTTTCAAATTCTAAATCATCTAGAAATTGCATAAAAGCTGGATCTTCATCATCTTCTATGTCAGAAGAACTGAACTCATCAAATTTACGTTTTCTACCACCACCACTCATTATAACAATCAAAAATAAACAATTACAATAATTTCCACAGATTTGGATCTTCCAATTGAGAATTATAATAAAAATTATTGTTAGAACAACTTCCCACCTCTTCTGTAGTTATTTCTGACTCTTTTACTGCCTGACTCAAAATTGATGGAGAGGTATGAAGCTCATTTTTAAACTTCTTATTAACAACAGCAGTTTCTTTTTCCTCTTCTTCTTCTTGGTTAGGTAGTTCACTGTTCTGAATGTTATTAGCCGCTGTTGTTATCATCTGATTAATTTTGTTAGCACTCTTCAATAATTGGTTCCACTGTACTTGGTTTAAAGTTACACTTTTCTCTGGCCTATTAAAATGAACACTTTCAGCTCTTCTTATAAAAGTAACAAAAACACTTTTATTTTTTTTATTAATTGAAGCAGAATACTCTGAATCAATTGAAAAGATGATATCAGCTGAGCCAGGTTGTTTTCTTTGAAGAAAAACAGTTTTAATTTCACTCCACTTTGAAGTGAAGTGACCCCATTTTTCTTGATTAAAACAGACCCCTATGGGAGTTGGATAAAGGGATCCATTGAACGCCTGTCCATATTCCCTCAGGTGAATATAGATTTTTTCGTGAAACTCAGTTATAGAAATGTGCAGCTTTCCGCCCAAAGGAAATGTAACTGGAGATGAAGACATTTTTACTATAAATTAAAAACAAACTCAGACATTTTTCATAATTTTTTTTATTTATTATTTTTTATTATTTTTTATTATTTTTTATTATTTTTTATTATTTTTTATTATTTTTTATTATTTTATTAAAAAACTTAAATTACCTGATGTAAATGATGTTGATGAAAGTTCAAACTTCAAAGTTCAAATTTCAAATTCGAAGTTGTTTGTAGGTTGTGATCAGCTGAGCAGCACAACAACTTGTATTTAAACTCAGAAACAGCGCGTCTATTTATACTAGAGCATTACACAATGGTCTATTTTTAACCACCAATCAGTACTTAGTAAACTGATGTCATACTATGTTGTCAGTTTCTAAAAATAACTTACAGGAAATTACTTCTATGGTAACTTAGAGGGAACAAACTATTATATTTACGGTAGCTTAGAGATAACTTCTCTTTAGAAAAAAAATTTTTCCTTTTTATTTTAAAGCTAAGGTATATTAAGATTTTATTTTTTAATAGAAAACTTATTAAATTTCAGTCAAAACTTTTAATGTCAGTGTTTAGAAAACGAACAATTGCGAGTTAGTTATAAAATACTACACAGCCTTAGGATCTGAATTTTAAATGACTTTATTCTCTGAGTTTTTTAAATAAAAGGGAGGGGTCTTATACTGTAAAAATATGATGTTGTAAAGATAAGGGAAGGAAGATTGCTGTTTTATTGTATAAACTTTCTTTAAACAATATGTTTGAACATTCAATGAGCCATGCATCCACTATCCATAAAATAAAGTTGTAAGGAAGATTTTACAAATGGGAAATTAAAGTTCACAATCCTTTCTTCTGAACCCTTGTTATTGTATAAACTTTCTTTAAACAATATGTTTGAACATTCAATGAGTCGTGCATCCACTATCAATAAAATTATATTGTAAAGAAGATTTTGCAGGTGGGAAATTGAAGTTCACACTTCTTTCTTCTAATCCCCTCCTTTGTTCAAGGTTAGGGCTATATGGAGAAATAAAAAGTGTTTCTAAAATTTAAAGAAACGAACAAATTTTTAGTGGTTTAACTTAATTTATCTTTAATATTTACAAAAATTAAGAAATAAAAATACCTACAAAATCTTAAAAAGAGAGAAGACAACAACAGACTAGCATCAACAACTGTAAAAAATTTCATTTTTTATATAAAAATTATTAATTTAAAATGTTATTTACTTATTAGCAATGAAAGGTGCAGTCAGTAAAACAAGATTAAAGTCATCACCCAATACTTTTATAATTTAATAAACTTTTCATAAATTATTTTTAATTTTTTTTTTAACAAAATTTAATAAAAACTGTTTAAAACTACTTAAAACATTATTCTTAGAGTAAAAAATGACGGCGATTTCAAATTTATAATTATAAATTACATAACTTCATTACTTTTTAAGATATTAACTTATCTTTAGATATTTACCTTTTTTTTTAAAAAATAATAGGGGGCTAGTGAAAAACAGGAAATGAGGACCCCCTAGTTACCATTGGTTTGGTACTTACTAAAATCAACCTGATTTGTGAATCAGGTGAAACAATGCACGAAAAGTGTTATAAAAATCCTCGAATTTTCAAGCAAGACAGTGAACTTTCAAGAAGTAACTAAAAATGGCAGCAAACAACATTAACAATCACCAGGCTTTGGCTGACCTGAACCAACAGTTTGGTAAGTTTTGAATTTTACATTTTTTTTTTTTTGTTTGTTTTTTATTTATTTATTAATTTATTAATTTCTCGTTTATTTTTCAGACAATTTATTTCAGCAGTTCATTGTACTGCTTGATGGAGAACATGACGACAATGATGTTTTAATGGATATTTTACTCCAGATGGCAAACATCGGCGTCCAGTTGGATGGACTACAAGAACAGGCGGATGACCTTGTAGAGCTAGATGACTTATTAGGAATGATAAACGAAGATCAAGTTCAGGATGAAGATGTGAGCCACATGCTCCTTGCAACCGAATTCCCAGGTGAAATCCTAAACGAAACTCCAACAGATCCTTGTACCATTTGCTATGAGCAAATTAGTGAAAACAGACTGGCTGTTATATTACCATGTAATCATACATTCCACCAGGAATGTGTGGTTACATGGTTGAAACAACAGAGGACATGTCCTCTTTGCCGACATATTGTATAACTGTATATTGTGAACTGTTTAAAATAAAAATTTTTTAAATTGAAAAATGTTTCCTCTTATTATTCATACTCTTATTATTCACTACTTCCCCGACATCATAACGCTTGACGTCATCAACTCCTCATCACTCGCGTCATTGACTCCTCCCCTTTCAATTGCGTCATTGGCTCCACCCTCCATCACCCTTCCAACCAATCACAGGGCTAGCCGTATCCGTGGATATTACTACTCAATCCCACACACTCAAAGTGAAACCACCGTCTGCATTGAACACAAAACACCTGTTTATTTTCATGTGAACCCTTGCAGAAAATTCCTACAGTACAGGTGGTCCAGTTTGCTGTAGACCCACGCAATATGCATTTTGTTAAATTCTCGGTTTCACACTCTATTGGATCAGGCAAATCATACAAATTAACCTTAAAATTCTGAATAAGTGGGTTACTCTCCTTCCATTTGTAACTCCTGTTCTGGTTTGGTACCTCTCTCTGCAGTAGTGCCCACAACCACTTACGCCCTGCTATGCTATTTACTACCTGCGTTTTAGATCGGTTCAAGATACCATTTAAAAAGAACATACAATATAGTCCACAATCAAAACTGTTGGGTTGAACTGGGCAATCAGTACTACAAAGAAATTTCCAATCTTTAAAATCCAAATTGCAATCAGCAGTGAAATATGTCATTTGAACAATTTTAGCCAAGTGATAAAAGTGAGGTCTGACTGTTTTCAATCCATAGTAGTTAGAATCTAGTAAAAAAATTGTATGCTCTTTAAAGTCAATAACGCCTAAAATCAAATGTACTCCATTATCTTTATCACTTAGTTCCAGGTTTGTGTTCATGAGAACAACTAAAACCTCACGGTTAAGAGCTTCAGTATTAAACAGAGCAATAAGACAACTTGAGAAGCAATTGTTTGCAACTAGTTTATAATAAAAATTATCCAAAACTAACACTCTGTCAGACTCCTTTGATTGCTTAATAAGGATTTTCATGCAGTCGGATATCAAAAAATTAGTTAGCCATCTACTATTCTCCAAACACTGCAAATCAGGGTGGGCATATGCATTGTGTGGAAGCTCAATTGTAGATGCATCACTTAAATCAAGTTTACTGCAGTTGTATTTATCTAAAATAGTGTTAATATAACTAGATTTATTGTTTTCATTACTACTTGTAGGTGACCTATAAGATGT
>JAQGAS010002429.1:0-10558 GCA_034686365.1 Pachymerium ferrugineum
CAGATTTAAAAAAAAGTAAACCGTTTTGGAGATATCCATAAAAAAGAGGTGGTCTTATAATTATTGAACACACCTTAGGGCAACTGTGTAGAGTGGGGGTAAAGACCATCAAAATGATAATCAAAATGATCATCAAAATGATAATCAAAATGATCATCAAAATGATCATCAAAATGATCATCATTTAATGACGTGTTTGCTGGGATGGCAATGTGTTATCATATCAGAAGTAGAGTTTTCACGTCTAGTTTACAAAATGTAGCTTTTCAAATATTGATGATGGAATGCTAATCTAAATGAAATATTTTTAAAGCATTTAGTAATCTTGCAATTCTCTTAAAATATTAATGTTTGCCTTCAAATTGGAAACTCCAAAAATTAACTAAAATGATCCAAAATGGAGTTTACCCAATTGGTTATCCAACCACCCAATAGTTTGTCACCCTCAAATTTATTCCATAACCATTTTATTAGTTGTAAATCCCTTTATGATAAAGGTTTTAATTTCAACCAAAAACTCTGGTACAAGTAAACCATAAACAGATTTTACACCTTGAGCTGTAATGGCGGAAATGTCTACCAATTTCTTAAGATGTGAAAGAAAACCTGTACCAAACATAAACCTTGTGCTACAACAGGTGACGATATATACCTACTTCTAGAAGCTTTCACTGTTTTTATATCATTAGCTTTGATAGTTGATATTACACCATGAGGAATGTACAATTTTCATCTTTAAAAGTTGTTTACCTTATTTACACCTACTTTGTATTAGGTCCACACTATTCCTTTCGCTAACTTTTTATTACACCTATTACCATTTTCAACCTTTTCCTACCTATTTTGATGTGTATGATTAAAATATGAAAAAAAAAGGATAAAAATGTTTTATAAGGGAAGAGTGTAAATTCGAAAAACTATTTTTATTTTCTCGTCTGGGCATTCGTAGTTTCCACACAAGCTATAATTTAGCTTGGCAATTCGCGTGAGTGATTTACTTAACTGAATGACTTCTTTGACAAAAACTACCGATGTTCTGTCAATTTCCTACGAGGTCTAATGAGATGAAAAGCAAGTTTTCATCTGTGAAGTGTGATGAATGGAAATGGAAGTGAAGTGGAAGCATTCCACTCTGAGTTTTGTAAATGATGATTAAATTTAGATATAAAAGGGTTGAGCGAATGCCACACAAGCTAAGAATGTGTGGGTTTGCTCGCACCACCCTCTTATTGAATTCAATTCTTTCAGCCTGGACGAAGATGTCGTTGCTATGGAGACGTGCAATAAAATCAATCAAACAGGTAACCATAGGGCTGGAGGATAGGTTGAAGTATGTATTATGATTTCGAGCAGGAGAGTATTTTTCTGAGCAAAACGAATAATTATAAATTAATGTAATGAAAGTATCACACGCCATTTGGTGGTCGCTAGTAGCTAGTCTCATTCAAATTTAATAGGAAGAAACACGGAAATGTAAGCAGCAACGTCCATTAATGGCCACCTGTGTGAACTTTTTATCCAGAAAAATTAACCAAGCTGGTTTATATTGACTACCATACTATACTGTATACATTATAACTTACAATTTTGAGTTTTCGTATTCAATATACTAAATTTAATAATTGAGCTTGTAGGTCACGTGTATTCATTTGCATAAGTTTTTAATTGTTTGCAGGCTACACCCAACCGTTAGTTGTTCATGGCATTAAGCTTTATTTTTTTTCTCTTTATTCTTTGTTACCTTCCCTATTGAACCAATTAGTATCTAAACTTTACCTTTAATTTTTTTAACGAGCGTCCACATATTGACCACTTCATAGAACGATTGTTCATTGTCTACTGCAAAGACTAGTACAAAGGCCCGCGAAGACCTAATACTGAGTTCTCGCATGGCCGGAAAATGATGAGATCCTGCCGTGTCGAGAATTTCCATTGTTTGGAAGAGGCCACCTAGTGGAGAAAATTAAAAAATGCTTTAGAGTTGACTTTGAATTATCTTATTTGAGATTAACTTTTCGAAGCACCACCTGTTGCGTTCAATCATGGCGGAATTTATATCGATCTGAATCGATTTTTCAGAGTGAGATGTCTGGTTTTGTTTTATAAAAATAGTTATACTCTTCAATCGATACTCTAAAATCAAAATTGATTTCTTTTATCTAGGGTTTTGGTAACATGCCTACTCCATATTGGTAATGAGTTTTCTACTTGTTTTGCTTGAATGAACTGTAAGGATATATTTTAATAGAATTGAATATGCACTATAAATCATTAGTTTTACTGAAAATATAAAGGTAAAAGAATTTCTATCGATTAGATCTAATAATAAATTTAAAAATTTAAAGTAAAAAGAATGGAAAATTTTGACATGCAGTAGTTGTCTTCAGGTTTCTTATTAACGTTTGTAAGTTTAGCATTTTTTAATAAGACTGTAAGAATTGGAGATTTAGATTTTAATTAATTAGAAGCTTAAATTGCAGTCAAAAAAAGTTATACCAAAAAATGATTTTAAAGACGAGTGAGCCTTCTTTATTTTCCAGATTTTTAAAATAATTTAACGAAATAATTGTAAAATCTTATTTGATTCTATAAATAAAAAGATTTTAAACTAATAAGATTTGCTACGTCTAATTAATTTTCGGTAATGAGAAATGAAGTTCTTTCAATTTTCTGTATGAAGAGCAGAAATTAGTACCTTATTTTAAAAAGTACTGAATCTAAAATTAAAGTTTTGTTGATTTTACGTGTTCATTATAATTTATTCATTACAGTTGACACTTTTTCATTATGAAAGAAGTCATTAATTAAATACATTGAAAGACTTGTAGCATTGTTGAGAAATAATACTAAAACAAATAACTCTCTTTCTCTCCTGTCTCAAATTTGTGAAACAATGGATTCGATTCCATTAAAACCTTAGGGTATCTTGCGTATTTCTTTTTTTGGATCATTAAGCTTAAAAGTAAAAGGATAGTACATGAAATTCAGTATAATTTTTTTATAAACAACATTATTGACTATTAAAATGTTATGTATGTTTAAATCATCAAATATAAAAAACACCACATTTTTATCCCCCCATTTGACAACCTTTCATTCTAAGCACCCAATTTAGTTGTGCGACACGCTTTACGATCCCTACTGACCCTTGAACAAATAACCTCTCATTATTCACTCGAAAAACCCAATTTTCACTTCCCTGGTTATAAATGTTTTTTGTCGAGTCATCATGTAAAACAAAAATTCGAAAAGAAATTTTAAAAAAAAATCAACCCCAAAGCTATTATTTTGAGAAGACGCCAAAACCAAACATTAAAATCAATTAAAGAAAAAATAAAAAAATATTCCAAATCAATTTTCTTACTTGGCAATTGAAGTGTATGCCTGTAATAGTCTTCGACTGTCGGTTTGTATGAAAAAGAAAAAAATCCGTCGATGAACTGCATTATCAGAGATGTCTTTCCAACTCCTCCGGCCCCTAAGATGACTAATTTGTTTTCTTTCATCTTCGGTTTCTTTTTTATGATATTTTTTTCAACCACTTGTGGATGACATTGGGTTGTTAAGTTGATTTGATATTCTTGAGTTGAATTCTGAAAAGTCTTCCTCGATGTACAGATTCTCGATCACGTCTGCTTTGATGCGACTCTTAGGCGCGTGTGCATCCACTGAGCATGCGCATTCGATGTTTGGTTTCAGTATTAAATTGCGTGGGCAAGAAAATGACGACTATTTCAGATTTAATATTTCAACTCTTAATGCTGCTTTTATTGCTTGGCTTCACCCTTATTAATTCGATTCATAAGTGAATTCTCTTAATTTTTAAAACATGGTTCAATTTTAACGGCACAAGAAATATTTCATTTTTACTGGAACTTGAGGCTGGGTTTTTATCAGAACTTAGCTGATCTTTATTTGTTCACGATAAATTCAAAGAAAACCTTACTATTTCCGTTGTTTACATCCCTAGATGCTTGAAATAAAACATGACGTCAGTATAGGAAATCAAAATGTAATGGAAGCTCTTAAAAATCATTGATGAGCGATTTGAAATGACGTCACTCTGTTACCCTGGGAGGCAGAGCGAGAGTGGTCCGCCATTGTGGTCGCAGTGAGTTACCGACCGGCGATTTAAAGATGTTTCGTGTGGTTTCCACCAGCATTCATTCAATAATTAGAGCAACAATTTTACCGCAGCAACAATTAGCAGGTAAACTTTACTTGCATCATAGGTTAATTAAAGCTAAGTCGTTTTTTAAATTTTCCGGGTTCTTTTTTGTTCAGTAATGACCTATCTTAACAAGCGCTAAAGTCAACAAACACTCCATGAATTTACTTAATTAAACAGTTTGTTTGATTAATGAACTATATACTATATACTTCATCATTTTTAATAGTAAATAGGTTAAATATCCGCCTGGTTACTGAATTATTGCGCCATCTGTGGAGCAAACGCGAATACAAAATACCCAATATTAATGATATTTTAAATTTATTTAGGCGGTCAGTTTATGAGGAAGCACGGCGGCCCAACAGAATCCGATGATGCCTTTGATGCCCGTTACGAAGCCTATTTCAATCGACCCGATATTGACCACTGGGAAATTCGCAAAGCGATGAACGACTTGCAAGGAATGGATTTGGTTCCTGAACCAAAAATAATCATCGCTGCCCTTAAAGCTTGCCGCCGACTTAACGATTATGCACTCGCTGTCCGATTTTTGGAAGCTGTCAAAGTAATTTAAACAATTAAACTTTTTTTAAATAACAACCTTTTGATTAACATTTTACTTAAAGCATAAATGCGGTCATCACGTAAAAGAAATTTACCCTTACGTTATAAAAGAAATCAAACCAACTTTAGATCAGTTGGGAGTTCTAACTCCTGAAGAAATGGGTTATGACAAACCAGAGTTGGCTTTGAAGAGCGTGTACGATATTCACGGTTAAATGAATTAAAATATGTTTTATTATAAACCAGTATTAATTAATATGAAATAGATAAATTTTGTTTTCAGTTCTATCATTCAATAAACATTTCATGAGATTCATGAAACAACTAGTTATTTTATTTTCAACATGAAAATTCTGCGACATCGTGTTCTTTAACACGATGTCCTTGATCAGGACAATGTCTCAATGACCTGTTGTCTGCTTATATTCGGGCAACAGTTATTGGACTGTAAAAGCAGATTTATTGCGGTGGAATTGCTTATTTACTCAAGCATTATTGTTAAATCAAAAATTAGACTATGAAAATATTTAGTGCTTGTTACAATTTACATATTTACTTGGAATGTATATTTTAAAATAATGCTTAGCTGGCACGATCAACGTTTCTTTCCTCTTTATTTTTAGTTTGTTTACTGGACTTTACTCATGAATAAATATTGGCTGTTAAAGTCTTGCGCTCTAAAGGTCTACTTTGAATGGATTTATTCCTACCAATGTAAAATGTTGAAATGAGGAAAGTAACTTTAAGTGCCAGGTAAAAAATAACATATTTAATGCAGGCTGTCGTAAAATTAATGGTGTATTAATTCAATTTCGGTTGTTTTATCTTTAATTATGAAAATGATTCTACAGTATAAAGGTAAAGGAAAGATAGTTTCGTGAAATATATTAATCAATATCATTTTATTATAAACTGAAATAGGAAATAAAATTAGTATCAAAATAATATTAATAATATAATAAATAAGAGCTTTAGCATTGATCCTCAAGTTCAAGTTCTCTCTTTCCATTTAAGTGGACAGATGATTCTTCTGCATTTTCATTCAGCATTATTTTTTTCACAATCTTTTTGCCCGTATTTTCATTAACACTCGCCTGTGGCTTCAGCCTATGCCACAAATGGTATAAAAGACATGCAATCAAAGCTTCTATACAGGCAGAGATAGCAAATACCAGTTGAATAGGTGCCATTTCTTTTTGCCTTTCAAAAGGAAATGACAAATATGTAATTGTTAATGCTAAAGCTGTATTTTGAAAGCCAGTTTCAATGGCAATAGTGCGAGAATCTTTGTAATTTAATTTAAAAATACGAGCCCAAATGAAACCAAAATTCAGACCAAAAAAGGGTAGAAAAGTTGTTGCAATATATAACTTCCAACTCATCTCGAATAAGCCAGGAATAAGAAACACTTGTATTATTACACTGAGAAGTATGGCTAATAGACCAGAAATTGAACCAATCTAAAAAAAATTAATGTAAATTAGTTACGTGTTAAAAATATAGTATTAAAAATTACCCTTTTGATCCAAGGAGCCAATTTGGGCCATTTGTATTTAATAACCATCCCAATTAAACACGGAATTAGAATCATAACCAAAGTGATTGCTATATTAACATAAGGTATTTGAATATCTTCACCATCCCAGTCGTATGTGTACAGGAAAAGATTTAATGGCATCATGCCCAATGCCAATAAGGTGCTAATCGTTGTCATGCAGATACTTAAAGATACGTTCCCGTTGAACATAATAGTATACAGGTTTGATATTGCACCTCCAGGGCAGCAAGACTGGATGAGTAGACTTAGAGATTCGTAAGGAGCAAACTGTAAGGAAACATATTTAATATTAGTGGGTAGTTAACAAAGACAATTTTAATTTTTAGTCTGTAGGGAGTTTTATTTTTTTAGACCGACCGAGGACGCTTACACAACACTTTTCCCACGAGTTTTGGTTTTCCATTTTCACAAAGAATAACATGGAAGTAAGCAGTAGCAATTGCATATACCCTACTTACAGATATGCAGAACTTTATGCAAATTTCTAGTCTCCTGCATTCTTAAATAAAAAAATTATTTGCATCCCGCCGAGTTCTGTCAAAATTGGCTTCATTAATTTTTGTATTTAACAGTGCTAAAATATACTTAATGTAGATTGCACTAATTTCAGTTATTAAGACTAGACCTGATTTCCAATGTAGTTATTCTAAACTAGATTTAGTTTTAACTGAGGATGAGTGCAATCCAATAATCTTAAAGTTCAAGTATGTTCTATTCTAGAATTGTGTCCTCGCCTTTAAATATATTTAAGCTGTAGGAGGACGATATAAGAGGTTGTAATACATAAAAGTATTTAAAACTGACCGCTCATTCTTTGACTGATGACTGAGTGGATAAATGGATAATTACCGTATCGCCTCGAATTAACCCCAGGCTGTTCATTTTTCTCCGCAACTTTTGGAAGATTTTATGAGAGTTATTAATATCATTTGCCTCTAAAAAGGGGAAAACACTTTAGATCCGATGCTTTTTGGTTTTGCTTTTGTTTACCCTAATCACTTCAAGTTAAATTTAATGGCGGTGTTAAAAGTTTCTTTGGCAAAAATCTTTTCAAGGGCGGCGCTATTTCGAAGCGATATCGTTTATAGTTGACTTACCTTCATGATGCGGGTGATACAGAATGTACAGAACGGAAGAAAACAAAATTGGGATGCCATGCCTACGATAATGCCAATAGGACGCCGGATAAAACCCCAAAGGGCCTGAAATTAATATTGCAAAAATGAAGGTAAAATCTCTACCCATAACAGATAGATTTACAGTCAATGTGGTATCACATCCCGTAGCGGTCATTATAAAAACTAAAATTGTTACGTGAAAAGTGTCAATAGCTATTGCAAGATCTTTTTCAATGCTTGAATACGTATCGTCTTCAGTTAAATTCATACTTTTAAGGATTGGAACGAGTAATTTTAAACTATTTCTCCCGTTTGTGTTAGAACAGGTGTCTATTTTGTAAAAGAAAAGCCGAACTTATTGAAAGATAATTACACTGATATTCCAATTATTTGTAACTGATTTAATACAGAAGTAAACGAAATCTCGTATGTTACCTGTGATTGAAAATGCGAAGGTGATAACCACATGATCCACTAACTTAATGAAAAGACGCTGATTAGTGTTCATTACGTTTTATTATACTACGCATCATTAATTTAGTTTTATTGCATTGACTTGAACAGCTGTCTTTTTGGGGCAAAGTACACTTCGCTAGAAGTAAATAAATTATTTACTTCTGACTTCACTCATGGAAATTGGGATGATTGAATTGGTGTTTCAAATTAATAATATTGGGCGTTCATTTTGAAATGTTCCAACCCTGAAACACCTTTGCATAAATACACCCCAAGGCAAAACATATAGTTAAGTGTATTATAACAGAGGTGTGCACATTTGATCAACGGTGAAGGAGTGTACACTTCTGCTTATAAGGAGGGAGACGGGAGAGTGAGGAACACGAGGTCGATTCGAGTAAAACTGTAGGGGTTTTAGCTTTTTTTTTTACTCAAAATCTTAAAAAAGACAGCCTACAGCCAATGGGAGTATACTAACAGTGTAAACAAATCCCGGCCATGTCAATGTCAATGGCTGATGAATGTAAAATTGAGGTATAGCAATATGCATTTGATGGGCAATACCTTAGGTATGCCGTTGACAAGCAGCACTACATGAAGTGTAATGTTGCCATAATAATTTCAACCGCTTTTTTAAATTTCTGTTAAAACTTCCAACAACAAATAGAAATGAATTGCTTCTAGTTACACTTAAAAATTTTTTTGTGGAGATAAGCTTATCAACTTAGTTATAATAACTTTACAAAAAAACTTGTACACGCCTTTTTGTAAATTTAAATATTTAAAAAAAGAGCAATGCCGTAATGTTATAAATATAAATATAATATATAAATCTTAGTTTCTAGCCGACTTAATTTCAAAAAATATTACATATCGTTCATTGCTTCGGCATCAATCATTAATATTATGTCTTTTTTCTCAACTTTTGAAAACTTTACTGCGTTACTTTTCTGCAATATATTTTTTTCTATGTAATTATTACCCGTCTTCAGACATTCTTCATGGTGCGTTTTACGCCACCAATAATACAACAGACATGCAGTAATAGCTTCTATGTGAATAAAAATTGCAAATAACATTGGAATAGGTGCCATTTCTCTTTGCCTTCCAAAGGGAAATGATAGAAGCGTAATAGTCAATGCCAAAGGGACATTCTGAGAACTAGTTTCAATGGCAATAGTTCGGGCATCTACATAATTCAATTTAAAAAAACGAGCCCAAATAAAACCGAAATTAAAACCAAAAAATGGTAAAAGAAGTGAAGCTGTGTAAGATTTCCAGCCACAATCAAATAATCCAGGGATCAGAAGAGCTTGAATAATTATACTGCCTATTATTGCCAAAAACCCAGCAGTAGTACCGCACTGTAAATAGATGTCAAATAAAGGCACTTCTATTAAATTATTTCAAAAATGCAGAAATCTTACTCGTATGACCCAAGGAGCTGCTTTTGGCCATTTGCTTTTGACAGTTATGCCAAGTAAAACCGGAATAAGAATGGTAACTAGCGTAATTGTTAATTTATTGTAGGGTACGGAAACATCTTCGCCATCCCAACTTTGTGTGTATATCAAAATATTTAATGGCATCAATCCTAATGCCATCACGGTGCTCACGGTTGTCATGCAGATGCTTAATGATACGTTTCCATTGCACCACATGGTGAAAAGATTGGATACTACACCTCCAGGGCAGCACGAAAGAATGAGTAAACTTAGGGATTCATAAGGTGTTAGCTGTGAATAAAAAAAGAACAAGTTCATAACATAATTTATGTGCCAACCTCAGTAAGAAAAATTACAGTTTCGGCAAATAAAATGTACCTTTTTACAGCACTAATGAAATTTTTATTGATTAATGGTAAATCAGAAATTTTGCAGCTATTGCTGCTTTGCCCATTAGTTTATTATAAATTGTCTTGATAATAAATTTATTGGCAGTGTCAGTGGCTTAGGGAATAACGTTTACTTTAGTAAATCTTGTTTTGAAGAAATTAAAAAAGCATGGCAGCAAAGTAAAAGAACTGTGATTACCTATGGAGCAAAAGGGATTTTATGTAGGCTTTCTTCTACTTCACTATTGTCGTTAAGCGTTCAGGGCACTTCAATTCCAATTTTACTATAGTTTAACTCCTAATACAGTAGAATTATATCCCCTTTTGAATTATAATTACTCCCTTAAGTGGTACGGTGAAGATTTACCTCATAAACGAGTATGTTTAACTGAAATTTGGAGTAAGTTGCTTCGAAATTGGCGTATCTCTACTCTAAACTTAGAGAGAAGGAGTCCAAATGAAGAGCTCACTATGGGACAAGCAAAACTCTTCAAATGGAGTGTAATGGCGACTTTTTTTCTATGAGTGTATGACATCACACACTGCACTACCCTTGCGAGACATGTAAATTCACGTATCAAAAGTTTTATTAAAGTTCAAGGTTATGACAAGACTAAACCCAAATTTGAAAATTTTAAATTCTGAGCCAGACACAAAAATTAAATTTCTGTTTTATGAGCAACTGATGTTCTGCGACTGCTTTTGAAATATATTTTTATTTTATTCCATTAAATTTGTAATTTATTTTAACCATTTTAAAGGTTTTTATTTTTATTTTACTTAAAGGGACACTCAACCCCTGAGACAAGTTGGGTTTAAATAAAAGATTGCAATCGTCTAATTACGTATGCAGTACT
>JAQGAS010002430.1:0-10547 GCA_034686365.1 Pachymerium ferrugineum
TTGAATCTTTTTTGTTAGGTTGTTGGGAATCTTATTTGGCCTTGCCATTTACTGGAAATGTAAATGGGGAAAGTAATTTTTTTGTACAATTTAGAGAAATGATAGCAATCAGAAGTAGATGGTTTCTCCATTGGGTTTGGTGAACCTTCAAAGCGTTTTGTGTGTGACAAACACAATTTGACAGAGCACAAAATGGGGATGGCTAAAAATTTGTTTAGTTTACATTGACTAAAACTTGCAAATTTTGAAATCATTAAACAGCGTAGCAACTTGAACTAGTTCATGTTTATCCAAATAAAATAATTATAATTTTACTTTTTATGTACAAAAGATTTTTTAAAGTTTACATTTTCTACCCTGTTTTCATGCAGTCAAATTTGTTTTCTCATTTTCTTATTTACAATCGCCGCCTTACATCCAAGTTTCATCGTTTTCTTACTGCAAAATTATCCCCATACTTTAGATCAATTCTTTTCCACTTTTTCATTTCTAATTGCTATAATCAATCTATTTCAAGTTGAATATATTAATGAAGTTTGTTCAAAAGAAACGGAAGATAATGACAGATGTATATGGCATCTCCCCATTGATTACATGGATTGGCATTTGGTTACGACCTATTTCTTTTATTTATACGAACTTTGTTGATTGAATTGAGAACGAAAGACTAGTTTAGAATATGAAATAATTTTTTTGATGTTAGTAAATGATTGAAATATTAGTGACACGTGCCATTTGCTGCACTGACGTACACTAACACCAAATTGATTGAATTTGACTTAACCGATTTTGGTAAACTAAAAATTGTTGATATAAATTTGTTACCCTTTAATACACTATTTTGATGCAGTCAAATTTGTTAAAGAGATATTTATCTCATTTGCTGAACTTAAAATCTTAAAATTTTTTTGAAAACATAAAAAGTTGTATTTTTACATTTTTTAAAAATGACGGCTGGGTGATATCGTAGTGACGTCACATGCCAAGAGTTTTTAATGATGGATTACCCAACATAGGGACAAAATATTATGCCGAGGCTGTAAGTATAAGAGAATAATTTCCTCATTTTATGTCCATCGTATAATGAATAGCAGGCATTTGCATTTTAAAACTTATAATTCTTTTATTTCATAGAGCAAAACTTTTCGTTTGGATACAGTTTCGTATGATATCACTTGACATTTTGTTCTATTAAATTTCACAAAGAGGTCGGTAAGGAAGGATAGGATGAGTACCGTAAGAGCTGTCTTCGCACTTCCATTTCCACCAACAATTGACCCCTCCGTAATTCCATATTTGAACGCATCGCTTATCTGTATTAATTACCGGCTCACCGGAACAAAAATCGTTCGCTTCCATCTTTACGTACGGGACTTCTGACCATATTAATTGACCCGGTGTTTTTAAATCGTTACCGGAAGTCCAAAATCCAACATCATCTGGTAATGAAATATGAAATTACAATTAGTTTTTAAATTATGCTTAACAAAAATATTTTACTAACCATTTCCGTACAATTTGTACATGTGTTGTTTAATCGCTTGGATTTCTTGCATCGTCTCGAGAGAAATGAGTTTGCTCCCGATTGCGTGACAATATTCATGAGCACCAGAGAATGTAGTGGCGATTTCGGAGAAATTATAGCAACCGGTTGATAATTTTGTAAATCCTTTTTGACATTCTGGTACTGTCGGCGGTGCAATATATGAACTACACTCGCACCGGTCGCATACACAATTCGTTCGTGCGTTGTTGAAATGGAAACTGATGTCACAGTTTGACAAATGGCACAAAATGGAAAATACGAGTACTGGACAAATTCAATTTTGAATTCAATTTTGTTTAGGTTGTAAGCAATGAATATATTTATAACTTACCTAATTTTACGAATGTCATGATGGCAGAGAATAGTTGTTTGTGTTCAGTTAGAAGAGAATTTATAGTATAATCAATCAGCTAAGTGATAATATTAATTTCATTTGGCCTTGCGATTTACTGCTAATGTAAAAGGGGAAAGTAATTTTGTTCAAAAAATTATCAATAAGTTGAATTTGGCCATTTCAGATAAGTTTTTTGGAAATGTAAAAAGTTGTATATTCACATTTTTAATTCACAAATTTTTTAATAATAATTTAAAAATGGCGGCTGGCGGGCTGATGTCGTAATGACAAGTTTCTTCACATGATATGAAAATTTGTTAATAATGAAAATAAACTTTAGCAAGTTCATTTCTATAAATAGTTTCAAGTTGAAATGATTATTGCAATAACCAAAATTATTTTATAACACATTTAAATGACATAAAAATAAAATAATCAAAAGTTATATTTCACTTTGTAAGAAGTGATTGATGTATCTTTAATAGGTGTTTTGGAAATTACACATAAAAATTGAACTGAATCCTCTTTTGTCTCAGATCTGGTACAATGGCAATCTCAAGTGGATGGTAATACTTTGACAGTTATAATTGCTGCAACTTACTTGAATTTTTGCCGTTTGATTTTTTTTAAAATGAATACGTTACAGGTTATTGAAAGAATTTTATTTTCCAGCTTTAATCAATTGGACCATTTTTGTTGTGGTAAATGAAAAGTTAGTCTTAATACAACTATTTTTATAACAAACCGCTTCTCGTATTTCACGTAAAGATATATCAAAATTCTTTTTTTTAACACATTAATTGAGAGCACAAAACAAGACAGATAATTTGATGAAAGGAGAAATGTTTGCAAGAAATGCCACCAGTTGCTGTCGAAAATAACTGCAAAAAACAATGAGTTAGAAGTTTATAAACAGGCATTGATTGATAAAGAGATTCTCATCAAAGAGTTATTAACTTTTACACAACCATTTGCTCGAAGAAAGTGATAAAATGCCAATCGGCTCAAAAGACAAGTTGATAGTCTCCTTGATGTGCAAAGAAAATTCTTGGAAGAAAACGGTGATAAACCAAATTGTCCGTCCAATTTTTTTTTATATACAACATATCTAATTTTATTCTTTAATTGGTATTTAATTGAATTTGTATTCTTCTGTGTAATTAAATGTATTAAATTGTTCTCATGATCCCGGTTTAATTATAGTCTCATTTTTTACAACTTATAACTGGTTGATATTGTCAGCAGATGTCAGTACCTCACGGAGTCACTTTTTCACCACGGATTAACCCGTGAGCAAACAAACATGGGACCAATGCAACACGTGAAACATCCGTTATCCAGAGGATAGTTCTTGTATTTAATAACTGACGAAAAACAGACTGGTCTTTCATCTTTAAAACGATGCAGGAAGCGAAGAAAAATTATGAAATGGAAGATTACCACGTAAAGACGAGCGAACTTAGAAGAGATATTTATCTTATTTGCTAAAACGAAATTGTATTGAATGTTTTTGAAATATAAAAAGTTGTATTTTTACATTTTTAGTTCACAAAGTTTTTTAATAATAATAATTTAAAAATGGCGGCTGGGTGATGTCATAATGACGTCACATGTCATGAGTTTTTAATGATGGATAACCCCGTGAGCAAACATGGGGCCAATTCATCACGTGGAGGAAAGGGAAGCATATTAACATCCGTTATACCGAGGTTATAGGAGAATAATTTCCTCATTTTATGTCCCTCAATTTTCTATAATGAATACCAGGCAAGTTAAATCTTTAAATACAAACATCTGTTTGTTATTAAATTGAATTTCCTCTTTTCAGCGATAACATCGACGATTGTGGCAACGTAGAAGAAGCCGATTCATTATATTCCATGATAAAACGACGAGTCGGTTATCAGCGTTTGCGTAATACTGATGATGATGATGACGTGACTTTTGCCGATTGCAAAGTAGGTCCTATTAAAACGGTAGGAAAATTGTATGTAGGTCTATCGTATTTTGCAATTTGTTATCAAAAAAACCCGGTTCAAGCTGAGCCAGCATTTAACATGTTTTAATTTTGTAGACACCATCCGGCAAAATGAAAACGTGGAAGAAACTGAAAGTGGTTTTATGGAAGAACTGGCTGTTCCGTAAACGTCAATATATTATGACATTTTTTGAAATTCTATTACCAACTTTGTTCTCCGGACTTTTACTGCTATTGAGGAACGTCGGTGGAGCTGATTTTGATGTTAAACACGTAGATAATTTCACTATTTATGATCCGAATTATATCGTAGCCTACCCTTTACCGCTGCTTACTAAAAATAATAACTCGCAAGTTTTGTTTACACCGAATTTGAATGTTTGTCGTGATTTGTTAAAGGATTTTAACTATCTTGGTACGTATTTTGCTTTTAAATGTTTGAACAAAATATTGTTTTGGTTTCTTTTATTAAGATTTACAAGGTGTTGACACTGAATTGTTGTTGGAAGAAATGTCGAGGAATGATACATCGATCGTTGCTGGTATTTCATTTGTTGGTTTAGTGAACAATAGTTTGCCAAGAAAATTGCACTACCGAATTCGAATGCCTGAGAGTTTGAGTGGTCGGGATTGGAAGACGAATTTATTAGCTCCAGAGTTTAGTCAACCGGGACCTCTTCCTGATTTTTCAATTCGTAAATAAATTGTAGATTTTGTTTGAGGGAACATGTAGTTAATTATTTTATTTTATTTTATTCAGCCGATTACAAAAGGTTCGTCGCATTTCAACATTTTATTGCTCTGCGATTTATTCAACTGTCAAATGAAAAGTTTAATCCGGATGAAGTGAATGTAAATAATTGGTTAACTGTGTAAATTGTGAATTTTATAGAAAAAATTGTTTTTATGTAATAGGTAACAACTCAGGCATTTCCTTATCCACCTTATTACAAAGATCAAGGATTTACTCAGTTTTTACAAAACATGTTACCATTATTTATCGTTCTTAGTTATGTTTTTATTTCACCTACTCTTATTAAATATATTGTAAGAGAAAAAGAAATGGGTGTTAAGGTATAAACGTGTTTTTTAAATGTTAATTTGAGAATATTAATTTTGTTTTAAAAAATATTTTTTTAGGAATTAATGAAATTGATGGGTCTCCCTGGTTGGATTCAATGGACTGGCTGGTTTATCAGTTCATTTATTGTAATGACAATAAGTGCCGTTTTAATTATTATTCTATTGTGTGGTATACCGCAACCTGTCATCAAACATTCAGCACCGGAGTTACTTTTCGTCATATTTATTTTGTATATTACAAGTGCTATTTTATTCTGTTTTTTCATCTCTTGTTTTTTCTCTAAACGTAAGATTGAACGAAATTTTTTATTTTACTTTAATTTAATTGTAATAATTGATTAATAGCGACGATAGCGACTGCAGTTGGAACTTTGTGTTGGTTACTTACATTTTTCGTTCCATTTAATACAATGAGTCAACAATATACGGAATTGAATCTATCGTCAAAGTTAGCCGTTGCTTTATTTCCCAATATGGCAATTTCTTGGGCTGTTCGATTAATAATTGCATTTGAAGGACAAGGTGAAATGAATTTAAATTTTAATTACTGTATTATAATTTTTTTTTTGTTTTAATCTTGATTTCAGATCTTGGCCTTCAATGGAACAATATAAGTGAGCCGAGTAATCCCGGAGATGACTTGACTCTTATTTATGTTATTTTGATGTTGGTTATTGATATTTTATTGTACGCCGTTTTAACGTGGTATTTAGATAATGTCTTTCCCGGTGTGTTTGGTGTGGGCAAGCGCTGGAATTTCTTTCTTACGGTATTGAATTTTAAATAAAAAAAAATTGAAATTATTTAAAAATCAAATTTTTCGTTTCCCTAGAAAGAGTTTTGGTGCGGAAGTGAAGTAAATCAAACAGAAGATTCGTCATTTTACCCTGAAAATAGTCGAAATTTTGAAATGGAACCAACAGGACTGAATTTAGCGATTGCAATTAAAAATTTGAGAAAAGTAAAAAGAAAAAAAAAATTTTGAAATTGAATAATTAATTTATGTATTTAAATATTACAGGAATATGGGCAAGGGGAAGGAAAAGTGGCTGTCGACAATCTCAACTTGCACATTTACGAAGGCCAAATCACAGCTTTACTCGGTCACAACGGAGCAGGAAAAACAACAACTATGTCAATACTAACTGGAATGTTTCCACCCACTAGTGGAACCGCAATAGTCAATGGTTTTGATATACGAACCGATATCGATTTCGCTAGAGAAAGTCTCGGTCTTTGCCCACAACACAATATGTTATTCAGTACACTCACAGTGGAAGAACATTTACAATTTTTTGGACAATTGAAAATAGATTCACCGAAGCAATTGAAAATGGAAATCACCAGTTTATTACAAAAATTACAATTGTGGGACAAAAGGCGAACACTCGCTTCGAAATTATCAGGCGGCATGAAACGGAAGCTCAACTTGGGAATTGCATTAATTGGTGGGCCAAAAGTTAGTTCGAATTTTTAAGTTTTAAACTTTATTTATTAATATCTTTTTTGTTTTGTTAGATCATCATGTTAGATGAACCGACATCTGGTATGGATCCAGAAGCGAGAAGAGCCATTTGGGATTTGTTGCAAGAAGTGAAGGGAGAACGATGTATTGTTTTGAGTACGCATTTTATGGAAGAGGCTGATGTTTTAGGTGATAGAATTGCAATTATGGCACGAGGACAAATTGAGTGTTGTGGATCACCACTTTTTTTGAAGAAGAGATACGGTATTATTTTACACTTTGAGACTTTTTTATTTGTTGATTAATTTTTGTTTATTTGTAGGAGCTGGTTATCATTTAAATATTACCAAAGCGGAGAATTTTGATTCGAATGAAGTATACAAGTTGGTACAAGCTCAGGTTCCAGGAGTTGTCAAGGAAAGTGATGGGAACACGGAACTTTGTTTGATTTTACCGTCGGATGCGGCTGCTGAGTTTGCTCTCATGTTTAAACGTTTAGAGGAAAATGCACCCAAGTTGGGAGTGAAGAATTTTGGAATTTCTGTTACGACTATGGAAGAAGTTTTCTTAAAGTAATTTTTATTTTTGGTCTTAATTCTTATGAGTTTTTTAATAATTTTTTTTTTTTTTTTAGAGTTGGGGAAAGTTTGAAATATGAAGACTCGGTGGAAACTTTGTCAAACACAAGTGGTAAGTTGAGGAAAAAGTGTTGAGTGAAAAGTTTGACAAATTTTTTTTTCTTTTAGTTGAAATTGGTAATCAACCTCTGGTACAAAACACTGGAGCTCAACTCTGGCTCGAACAGTTTTCAGCATTATTACTCAAACGTTGGTACTACGCTCACAGACGCTGGATATTGTTAATTGCTCAAGTAAAAATGAAAAATGGAACTTTTTTTAAAATTTTATTACATGGAAATTTTTCAGATTCTTTTACCGATTTTGATGGTGACAGTTGTTCTTATAGTGAACAACAAAATAGACGAAATTCCCGATGTTCAACCACCACTAACGATGGATATTTCACAGTACGGTCCCACAAAGTCATTCGTACATTCCCAAAACGAATCAACAGATCTAGCCAATCGGTATCACCAATCATTGCCAAGCGACACGAAATTCGCAGACCTCAAAAACAAAGACCCAATGACGTTCCTTAAAGATTTAGGAGTAGATGACTTCACCGATTACTCTAAAAAATTCATAGTCGCTGCTGATGTTGCTGATAACCAGAGATTAAACGCCTGGTACAACGGACTCTACTTCCATACGCAGCCACTGAGTCTTAATTTAATGCACAATGCGATGGCTAAACACTACACGAACAATGCGAATACGTCATTGGTAGTAGAAAATGCGCCATTACCGTCGAATGCAACCAAAACTGAGCAGAGAAATAAGATAATTGAGTCATTTAAGGCCATCATGTTAGGGATGTTTGTACCAGTTGGACTTTCATTCCTTTCCTCATCTTTTGTCGTTTTTCCTATACATGAACGAGCAACTCAGTCTAAACATTTACAACTTATGACTGGAGTTGGTGGAACTCTGTTTTGGGGTGCGTCGTTCGTATGGGATTATTCCACTCATATTTTGTCATCCTTGTTGATGATGATTGTTTTTGCTACTGTTGATCAGACAAATACGTTCACAGGAGGAGAAAAAACTGGTAATTTTTGTTATTTTTGTATCTTGAGTTGTTTAATTTAATGTTTTATTTTTATTTATAGGAGTCGTTTTTTTGTTGTTGGTTCTTTACGGTTGGTGCTCCATTCCATTTACGTATATGGTCTCATTTCTTGCCAAATTGCCTGCAACTGGGTTCAGTCGTTTAACTATAGCTAATTTGTTATCTGGGATAATTCTAAGTATTACTTTGTACGCGTTTACTGCGTTTGGATCTGAATCGCTAGTTGAAGTGGCAAAATATCTTCAGTGGGTTTTACGTTTTATACCCAATTATACAGTCACTACGGCTTTGATGAAGATGGTTCAAGTGTCGGCTATTAATGAAATGCACAACACGCCTTTTGGTAAATGATGATCGATTTTAATTATTTATTTGGTTTTAATTATTATTTCTAGGTTTGGTCTTGTTATTGATGAATAAATTCAAGAAAGTGGAATATTTGCAATGGGATTCACCTGGAATTGGTCAAGAAGTTGCGATGTTGGGTTTAACTGGCATATTTTATTTTCTTCTATTGGCACTTATTGAACGAGGCGTGTTTTATTCCCTCTGGTATTCCATTACAAAAAAGAGATTTGTCAATTCTGTGCAAGGCACTCCGCAACAAGTTGCTACTGATGAAACAAATAACATTATAAATTCAGGTTTTTTTTTTTATACATTCAATGAATTTATCCTATTGGTTATATGTCAATTAATTTCATTCTATAGGTTTTTCGAATGGTGTTGTTGCAAATAATTCAGAAATGCTAGAAAACTTGGATGAAGATGTTATTGCTGAAAGAAATCGCCTCCATGAATTTGGTGTGTATTATAGACACAACTTTTGACCAATGACAATGTTTCTTGCAAATTTTTTTTACAACCAATCACAAAACAGCAATTTGTAAATTTGCTGCATCGTGATTGGTAAATGAAATTTCGATAAATAAATGGCATTGGTTGACGCAGGTGACCTCTAGTGATGATTTATTGTATTTGTTAAGTCTTTTTGTTTGCTTTTCAGGTTCTTCGAATGATGTTCTTGTGGTTTTGGGATTGAAGAAAGAATTTTCTAATTTTATGGCTGTTAATAATTTATATTTCGGGGTTCATCCGGCCGAATGCTTCGGTCTGTTGGGGATAAACGGAGCTGGAAAAACAACCACATTCCAAATGTTAACGGGAGATTTAATATTAACAAACGGCGACGCTTTTATCAACGGTATTGGGTTGAAAGGAAACAGAGTAGAAGTAAAAAAAATGATAAATTTTTTTTGATTACACTTTACAATATTTTTGTTTTTTTTTAGTATTTGAAACAAATAGGATATTGTCCTCAATTTGATGCTCTACTCGATTATTTGACCGGTCGAGAAATTTTGACAGTATTCGCCCGATTGCGAGGAATTTTGACGAGTAAAATTAAGAGTGTCGTGGATCAATACATAGTCGATTTTGATTTGACTCCACACGCTGATAAAATTACACTATTTTATAGGTAGAGTTTATATCTAAATTTTTATTTTAATTTTTTAATTTTATTTTTCTCTAGTGGTGGAAATAAAAGAAAATTAAGCGCAGCTTTGGCGTTTATTGGAGACCCACCGGTCGTATTTTTAGATGAGCCCACAACTGGTGTTGATCCTGTAGCCAGAAGAAAGATTTGGGATATTTTAATGAATGCCAATAATAAAGGAATTTCTGTTGTATTGACATCACATAGGTATGACGTAATTAAATATGACGTAAGGATTTAGTTAATTTTATTTGTAATTTTTTTTAGTATGGAAGAATGTGAAGTTCTTTGTTCCCGTGTTGGCATTATGGTCAATGGACAATTTCAATGTTTTGGACCTATCCAACATTTGAAGAATAAATTCAGTCAGGGATTTACGATTTTAGCCAAAACGAAATCTTTTTTTGATCCGATTCAATCGAGTAATTGTCAAGCTGAGTTACAAAGATTTATTGAGAGTTCTTTTCCGAGTGCTCTACTTCAGGATATTCATCAAGTAATTTTTCTATAAATAACATTTAATTAAGTTAAAATAAATGTTTTTATCTAGGGACTTGTTCATTACCATGTACGTGATGTCAACACAAAATGGGAGCACTTATTTGCTACTATGGAAATAGCGAAAACAAGATTCAGTTTGGAAGATTATTCCGTAAGTCAAGCCACATTGGAACAAGTATTTTTATCATTTGCTCGTAAGCAGAGAGTGATTCAACCTTTGACCACGGTTTGAAGTTGTTTATTGTATGACCAATTATTTTGATGTATCAAATTGTTGAATGTCATAATTTTTCTAAGTCATTTTATATAATTTAAAATATATCTTTTATTTGTTTTATATGTTTAATCAATGGAAATGCACGTTTTTAAATTTTAATATGAATAAATTATACATTTTATTTATAATAATTTTTTTTGATATATTTAATAAGTTATTATGAATTTATTGATTAC